>JAQFZG010000527.1:0-31277 GCA_034695465.1 Entomobrya nicoleti
CGCGCTCACAGAGGAAGGAAAATTATAATAGAAAAAAAGACGAGACGAAGACGACGAGGGAAAGAAAAAATATGTTTAAGTTTTCATCTTCTCTTTCATCTGTGTTTAAACCTTATTTAAACTCTGTTCTGGCATATATACATTCTTGTCTGTGGGGGAATGATGTTAATGTTTATGCAAGGCAAACTCTCTCTCTTCCAGTCAGCAGATAATTTTTTTTTGTTTGGTACCGGATGTAGTGTACAAGGCATTTTTTGAATGTAATGTGACTTTAATTCATTCCATTAAAAAAACTAATTCCCCCATTGATTTGGAAATGAGTTCTAAAGACTTTTCTCCACAAGAAGATTTTTTTCTGAATGTTGGTGCAGAGAACAGAAGTTTCAAAGTTTGGCAGTAGATTTTATTAAGAAAAGCTTTGAGACTTTGGTAAAATGAAGACAAGGCTAGTGGCTCTGGCTGCTGGTGGTATGGTGGGGTAGACTGTGGTAACGAGTGCGTTTGACGGTGACACTGACTAAAAAACCGGACCAAGCCAACCGACAAACTTTCGAAATTACGATGGAGTTGGTTGTAGCATGTGCAAGTGCATGTGAAAATGTCCTTGATCCTAAATAAAAATTATGTAGAAAAAAAGGAAATATTTCTGCTGCCACTTCATCATTAAAGCAGAGTAATTTCCAAAATGCTAATTTCTTTCCAGCTACCAGAAAAAAAACAGTAAATAAAATGAAAATAAAAATGAATTTAATCTCGCCTCCTTTTTCTCTTTCTTTTCGCTTTTAACAATGCACTTTTTACTACAAAAATACTCTAATTTAAATACAAATTATCTCCTTCAAATCATTACAAAGCGGCTGTGTTTTTTGGCTTGGCGGCGGCGGGTTGTTGGCTATATGTTCTGGTTTTATGCTTTTTTTAAATGTAAAAGACACGGCGAGTGAGAATCAGAAAACCGTGAAAACTTTGCGTAAATCTTTGTACCGTGACGTTTTAAAGTAAAGTATGTATTTTTCGATGATTCTGCTTTCCTTACATTTTACATTATTTATTTTTTATCTAAATATAGGACATATGCAAACCAAACAATCTTACCTTCAAATGTTTTTTTTTCCTTCTTTTCTTTTTCAAACTTTTACTTGTCTGACTCTTCGTATTCTACGAACACAAAAAGGTAACAATGTACCACCACAATTCACTGCATGTTTTTCCCCTTTTCTTATTCTTTTATATAAAAACTTCTTCTTTTTCAACACCGCTTCCAGTTTTCTCCACTTGTCATATTTTCCCTACCAAAAACAAGAAGAAAAGAAAGCAAAGAAAAGTAGAAAGTCAATTAGCACTTGCACAGCAGCTTTTGGAAAAAAGTTTTATTCCCGAAGCTACGCACTCCACTTTACACTCTCAGTTTTTCTGCTTTCTCGCGTTTCAACAAATCAGGGCCAAGTTAATTTTCCCTTTTTTCTTGTTATTACAAAAGGACGAAGAAACTAGGTAGTTGTGAAGATGGTGGCGGCAGTGGAAGACAATTATTGTAAAAGTCGTCCCTGTTTTTGTTGAGCAAGTGAAGAAAGTAGACACAAAAAAGAAATTCCACAAAGAAGCATCACATTGTTGACGTAGCCGGAGCATTCATATAGTATAAAAAGTAGAAGCCTTAGAATTTAATTTCTAGAGTTTCATAATCATGTCCAAGAAATAAGCATGTACGGTAATAATCTTATTACGTTGCTCTGTTGCTTGTTAAACATTCCCTTGTCAGCTTTTACAAAATGAGCTGTTGAATTGGCTTATCATCATCATCATCAACAAAAACAGGTCACCTTGAAAGTGTAAACAAAGTTGCTGAGCTTGCAGGAAGCTGATGATCAAAGTATAGTGTACATCAAAGGGAATCGAAAATTGGATTGCATGAAATAGAGCGAAAAATTTGTGAAATTAAAACGTTTTTCAAAAGCAATTAGCATATATTATGGCTCGTAGCACAAGTAGATGTGTGCTTGATATCATTTTCGTTTGATACAGTTTTGGCATTGTCTCAATTTCACAGTTACCAGTTTATACGTAATGGCGTAATGCATTTTTAATAAAGAATTTTTCATGCAAAACTCTGTTTTTATTATTGCAAAATTTTCACTGTCCTTTAAGCGGATGGGCACTCAATCAAACGAGTTTTTACGACAGTGCAAAATTAGCTTTGATGAAATATTAAAACATTTCACTTAAGTACATTTTTTCACGAAAAAGAAACATACCCGGTGCTTCAGAGCTTTTTTAGAATGAGAACTTATGTAACAAGCTAAGCATTCCACCCCCGCGCTCTCATAAAGCGTTGCTACATTTTCAACTTAAACGAATAAAAAATTGTGTCAAGTGATCTGTCACTGAAACTTGCAAACACACTGCATACACTGACAGACTGACAATGACAAGTATGCATAGGTATGTATTCCACTCACAAACAACCCATATTGCAACATCACATCACAAACACTAGATGAAGGAAAAAAGTGTTTTATTACGTTGACTTCAAAATTGACATGACATGTTCCATTTCTTGTTATACAACACGTTTGACGTTGTTTTTTTATCTATGTTTAGCCGTGTTAGTATGCATGCAAGTGGTATTTTTTAAACTGTCTCTTTAAAATTGATATTGATTTAGTCTGTTGGGGAATGCTGATGAGCTGAGTTTGAGTCGCTGGAAAAATTGCCCCTTTTTTCAATGAAATGCTTGGATAAGCATAAAAAATGATACACGATTTACTTTGTGATGTTTTTTTGTTCCAACTCACGTGTAAAGGCAAACTTTTATTTTTTCGCAAGAAAAAAGTTCACAGCTCAGCGTATTTTTTTTGAAAACTAAAACTGCAGCGAAAGATGAGCACAAAGATAAGTTGATGAGACAAAAACGTAACATTTACTCGACATCTTGTTTGTTCCTTGAAGAAACGAAAATTTCAAAACGAATCTTCGACCCGTCCGGACGTCCACCCGTCTAAAAATTACTGGATGAAGAATACGTGATCCACCTACACCTCCAATGTTGGAAGTAACCCACTCAACTCCTTTAGTCTCTTTCCATCTCTCAAGTATTTCAAAAAAGAAAAATGAGTTCACTAGGAAAATTCCTTCGTATTTTTCCCCAAACCCAACTCACATGTTCATGTAGCTAGTCTTTCTTCCGTACCTATACTCTATCCACATATTTTACATTTCCTTCCTTCTTCACCACCACTGCTGAATCTGCCTTCTTGTATGGAAATGATAAGAGATGGGAATGAGAAATAGTATGCCTTGAGGCACATATACATTTCCAGGTTGTCTGCTCTTATTATATTGCTCCATATATTGCCATTGCCATTAACTCGGTTTTATTTTTCTTTCAGAGAAATGGAGAGAGAGAGAGAGAGAGAGAAAAGCAACCAGATAAAGGTAACACTTTTTCTTTCTTTTTTGCCTTGGCTTCAAGCGAGAATACTATTATTCCTCGAGAATAAGAAAACTAACACTTTTGTAAATTGTCTCTTTCTCTAAAGCGAACTATGGTGAGCTGTGAGCTCGTGCCTTTTTCTCTCCCTCTGTATATTTTTCTTCCTTGTCCCTCTTCTTTTCTGAATGCTTCACATTTCATGACGTCGTGTGATAAGTGATGGATTCCAATTTTTCACCTTTCTCTATTCCTTCCGAATCCGCTTTCTCTCTAGATACATGCCTTCACAGACTCACTCTCACACACACAGTCACGGACTTGTTCTCTCTTAAGCTTCAGCTTCTCTTTTAAGATGGAGAGAATGGCGAGTCAAGAATAAAAGGAAAAAAGGGCAAGGGCCTTATGGTCTTGCTTCTTGTTCTGGTCTCGTTCCTTCACTTTATTACACAAATACATTCACTCACACTCTCACGCGTTTTACTATTGCTTTTTCTGCTAAGTTAACATGACCTGTGAGAACACCGATTACATGTGTAACGTCAAGTCTTGCTGAATACTCGGGCATGAAAAATATAATAATGTGAATCGTGAATCACGTTCCTTTTTCTTGGAGTTCGTGCGAGCTGGTGTGTGTAGATTTGAGTGATGCTCATTCATTCACTCGAGCCAAGAGAAAGAGAGCTGTTCTGCTATGTATGCTGCTACTCAGTAAAACGAAAAACCTTGCGAGTATAACCTTTTGTTCATCTCTCAACTTAACTTGTCTTGATCTTTTGCTTCTTATTCTCTGTATTGCCGCTGATTTTTTTTTACTCCTGCTATTTTCTTCTTCCGAGATGGCAAGGCGAAGAAGAAGAAGAGAAATGATGAGCGGAGATTAGATAAACAAGAAAGGAAACAAACGAATGAACTCCGCCGCACACTTCCTACACGAAGAAGACACACACACCACCGTACGTCGTACCACCACACACGTTTTCCTACTTTTTAATGTATTTTACAAAATTGCCTTTAAGAAATGCCGGAGGAAGAACATGAAATAAGAGGAGGAAGAAGAATGAAAGATTTTTTCCTAGTGTACAGCACTGACTCTCAATCTCAACTCAGCTCAGAGTTCATTCTTAAAATGAGATGCAGAAGAAAATGTGGAAGAAGCTGTGCTTAGCTTTGCTTGTTGGGGAAAACCAGAGCACCCAGATAAAACACAACCGCACATCTCTAAAAAACTGAACCAGCAGTCACCCAAGCTGGAAGGATTCTGGAAGCAGAAGTGTCCAAAGATACTGCTTATATATGAGTTTGCTTTGGTGGCGGTGGTGGTGATGTAAGCTGAGCGTTGTTTCTTGTTGTAATGGAAAGAGATGCTTAAAGTCTCTGTTTTCTCTCTCTTTCTACAGTTCCCAGTAAAAAAAAAGTAAGAAAAATTGCGCTAGTAATAGTAATTTTCTGTGTTCCACCACCTTTGCTGCTACTTTTGATGATGATCATCATCAGGTTTGGGATCGTGATGCAGATGTATGATTTGGTGTTGTGTTTTTTGTATGTTTTAGTGCGGCACTCACGTATTTGGGCTCATATGCGTAAGTTTCGGGAAGTGTTGTTTGTTCGTTGCTGAGAGTCTCTGAAGAGAAAGAAAAGAAAAAAGATCTCAAATAAAATTTCCAATTGAAACTAGAAAAAAATTGGAGTTGAGTTTTTTGGAAGCCTGTTGTTGTTCTGTCGTGTTCTCATCCACCTTCTCTCTTTTTTGTACAAATATGTATGCATAAATATGCATACATGCAGATAGTAAGAGTAACGCATTATAATACAGCCTTTACATAGCCACACCGCGCGACGACGACGATTCATGATGACGATGACATGTCGCTTGAATGCATGTGAATTGCATGCATGCCTTCACACAATAATGTAGTCTGGTGTGTCTCGCGTTTTTTGGTGTTTTTTAGTTTGCAAAGTGTGTGAACTATATGGCTACACACACACACACTGGCAAAGTTATAGGGATGTCATGTGGTGGATTCCCGGAGCGAGGCACTCTTGTACTGGGCTTCATGACATGGCATCCCTTTTTGTTCAGATGCATGCATACCTTCACATTTTCACATAAGCAGTGGTTCTGTCTGATGGTGGCATGGCGGTGGTAGAGATAGACGACAAAACCATCCCATCCCAGAGGAGAATCAAGGAAAGAAAACGCTTCAGTGCACTGCACTAGAAGTAGAAAGCATGGATTGGCTTGTCTTCGGTCTTCTGTAAGAAGGAGACGCGGAGGAAAGGAAGGATGATGATATTTTTTCTTAGATTTTTTTAAGGGTTTGAAGGTTTGCTCTACTTTCCCGTACTTTTTTCCCCTGTTTGTTTGTTAGGATTTGCTTCGCCTAAAAAATCATTCTTGAAAAAAATTCGTATGCATGAATGGATTTATTGCTGTATTGTTGTTTTTGTTCCTGCCTTATTGCAAGTATGATGATTTCGCAAGAAAAAAAATAAGTGAAAAACATAGTGTACATAGGCATCATAATATTAAGGGATAAAGAAAACAAGTTGCGTAAACTTTCGTGATCACTCTAATATGTAGGTTTGAACCGTCAACCAAAAGCTTCTGGAATTTTTCCTGTTCGGAATTGTTATACCCTATCTATTTTTTTCTTTTTGGTTGTTATTGTTGTTATTCTTCAGATTTAAAATTTAGGGATGTACTTACATTGGTTATTTTTTTGTGTAGAAAAATATGTATTTACATATTAAAATATTTTCACAGAAAAACAAAGTGTTTGTTTGAAAGATGTGCACGGACTCTTTTTTATAAATTATATACCAACCAGTCACCATCATCATGAATATTTCATGATACTTTCGGAGAAGCATTTTTTCATGCGTAACAATATGTTGTAAGGATAAAGATGAATGTACTTTTTGTAAGGATGCATGTATTCATGTATATTCCTTGAATTTCTGGATTCCACGTGCTGAGGCCGATTTCGATAAAAAGGTAAACTTAAGTTGCATAACTGGTATATGGTGGTACTGCTTGCTGAGTCAGCAAAGTAATTCATGTTTTTCTCCTTGTTCCTGGTTGGGTCATCGTCATCCTTCTCATACATATCCCTGCAAACATTCTCATAACTGGAAAGTAGTAAACAAGTCATGTTTATGTGTGTGCTTAGTAAAATGTAATAAGATATTCATGAAAGTCATCAAAAATAATATTATTTTGGTTTCGTCATCATCGTTTAAAGACCTCTTCTGCGTAAACACAATGATTTGTTGCATGAATCAGTGTGTATATGCTTGCATACGTACATACCTATCATACATTTATTATGGCAGACTATATGTAGGTACACTGGAATTGAGTGAGTAAAATTTAACTATAAAACACAAGAGCAACAAACCCTTTTTTCCCTCATTGCCATTGTCGTCGTCAACAGCCAACCAACCTGAAAAGAGATACAAGCAGATGGGAGAAAGAGAAAGCAAACAGGAAGCTTTACATTCTCCTCTTGTTATTATGATTGCGTTGTCCTGTCATGTATTTTCTACAGTTTTTGTTCAAAAATTTGGTTTTGTTTTGTTGATTTGACGGGAAAGTGACGTGGATCTGATAAAAGATACGCAAAATAATAACATGATTGTTATTACCATTATTGCAATATCAGCAACCAGTATAGTGGCGGAAGGGGAAGGGTACACAGATAATAATGTTAAGTATACACACATGTGAAATTTCTCTCGCTTCCAGCGGCGCGGCGGCCCATAATATTATGTCACCAAAGCTGTGTTATAGTTATGTGTGCTGTGCGTAATCATGAAGATGTGTACAAGATAAATATAATCTGTATTCTGCTCCTTTTTCCTTTCATTCTCTGCTGAATAGTATCACAATTTACGCAAATACAATGATGATGATGATGACAAAAACATGAGTTTTTGCTTGCGGTGTTTGACATGTCATGTCATACTATAAAACACCACACCACTAAAAGAATCTAGTACAATCTCAGCACACAGACAGAGAACAGATTATCTAATATATTTATTATGATGTTCCTAAAGCCTTCCTCTCGTGTGCTAAAGGGAAAGTCACTTTACGTTTCTCCCTCTTTCTCCCTCTCTGCTTTTCCTTTTTCCTTTCGAAATCAAATAAAATTTAATTGAAGATCAAATCGGCTTTTCCCCTTTTTATATCCCTCATCTCCCATCTGCCTTGCTAGCCTATCTCACTCCGATTTCTAGCTTTGCCGTCGCGTCAGATGAATTTGATGCGACAGTCGCTACTAACTCACGCAGTTACAATCTCAATCTATCTATCCATCTATATGTATATCAGTGTGTATTTTTCAGCGTTTTCACAACTTAAGCTGCCTTTTGTTATAATAAGTCTCTCGTTCTCTCTCTCTCTTTCTCTGCTAAGCACTGTCTGACTGAAAAAGGAAATGGAAACAAATTGAAATGCTCTCACTGAGTCCATATATGTCTGTTAGTGAGACTAGTACTACCAGTGTACCCGTGCCACATTTTAACAACCCAACAGAAGACCAGTGCGGGATCTCTCTCACTTTCTCAACTTTGCAAAAAAAAAAGTTTGTCGCATTTCCAAAGGGATTTTCAATATGTGCTCAATAAGAGACCTAAGCCATCATGGTGTTGGTAACATTGCGTATCGTGTGTGGAATGGAACATATTACTGGGCTTACCGTTTTCGTATGCTTATCTCACTGTGTGTGTAAAGCATATTAGCATTAGTGTGCAAGAAAAAAAACACAATATTTTAGACTGCGCTAGACCTTCATTTTTGAATGTATCCACTTTGTGTGAGCAGAGTAAAAAGTAATACGATGATAGTCCATTGTGCATGCATATAATAGATTATACATATTACATTTTTATATACTTTCTACTCCATATCATTATTATTTTACTGGCCCAAGTGACAATTTTTCTGTGTCTTCTGATCTCTCTTCCATGTACATACAAGTAACACTAGAATATAAAGGACTTCCACCCACACTCTTGAATAAATGAGTAGATGAACCCTTTTTTCGACGGAGGAGACCAAGAGGAAGGAATACAAAACAATGGAATATAATAATATGATATGGTTAATATAAGAACTGCAGAGATCTATAAATCTGTGTGTAAGTCTGTAGCATGAAGATAGAGAGAGGAAGAGATAGCATTATTATAGCTCATTCAACGATGAGAGGTCTTTTGAAAGAGTGTGTCTCTTAGGTACATAGACAAAAAGTACAGAGTTAACTCAAGTCAATGCTCGTTTCGCTTTCTCATCACGACGATACTCGAGAAAGTGCTTACTCTCTCGCTTTTCTTTTTTCACACAACCAGCAAAAGAGTACAAGGAAAAAGGAACAAAAAAAAGTTGATGACTTGCTTTAGGTATTATATGATAGTGTACAGAGAGGACATGTATGTACTTGTGTGTGTGCCGGGTTATGAAGATGATGATGACGGCGATCATGATGATGACAATGAGATAACGATGATGATGACGATCAAGTTGATTTTGCTGAGAGAGGAACAAGGAACAACGTTCAACTCAACAGTGTCAAGTCATGCGGTCGGTGCGTCCATAAGACAACTCACATCTTTCTGCTCTGCAGTGGATCTAATGCACAAACTACTGCAATAAGCATCCTACAGCAGTCTACCGTGAGAAAATACATTGACAACTAGACTGACATCAAAAAGTGTTCTATTCTATGTGCCTTCATTACTGGAAAACTCTCTGGATGTTGAATTTGTTCTGAGAAAGAAAATAGTCTGCCTGCCAACCAACCCATTAGAGAGGACTCCCAACAAGATCAGCTCCCTGCTGAAATATAAAGTAGTTCTCCTGTTCTGTTTACTGCGCTCATTTTCTTTCTTTTGTTTTTCATGATATTCTGTAGAGAAGAGATGACCATGATGATGATTATTGCGGACCGTGGCTTTTTGTGCATTTCATTTTAAGTGTAAGGAGTTAAATAGCAGGCTACTTGACTGCATAGTTGTTATGTACATCCGCCTCCTTTTTGCAACAAAATTCATTTTATCTTTAAGAAAATGAAGTTCAATTTGTTGCCCATTTCCGAAACAAATTTTTATTACTTCGGAAAGAGAAAATCGTTGAATACGCGCTTTTCTTTTCATTTTCATGGCCGTCATTACAAAAAACTGAATGAGTGAGCAAAGTATATATATACGGAAATGTACTTGACTACTCTTTCGTTCTCATTTTCCTCATGAATTTTATCTGTATCGCTTTAATAATAAGTTTTATACAATATGTATATGTATATCTACATGCACATATTTTATTTCTTCATATAATTTTAGCTTTTAGTCAGCACAATAAGTATCCATTTTGTCGTATGTTTTATTCAACTGACTGATTTCATCAACTTTCCATTGTTCTCCTTGAGACTTTGTTTCATGTCTTCCCCTCTCCACCAACCACCCACCCATTCTCATTTTCTGTTATTATGATTGCCTTGTATTGTTCTTTTTTAGTCGAGTATTTTCTGTCTCCTTTTCCCGCTATTTTTCCTTTCTCCACTTCTCCTATTCCCTATTTTTTTTTCGCTTCTCGAGTATCCATTTCCTTTCGGCAATTAACAGCAGTAAACTAACAAACTGACAATGAGATAAGGAGAACAATAATAATTTGTGTATGTTTTTTTCTTCTGTATTATTCTCTCCAAAAAGTCTTAGAATCTACTCGACAGATGCTTAAGAGTGAAAGGAAAAGAGGAATCAAGCCCTCTCGTTCCTTTTCTTTCCCGAAATTATATCTCTCCTCTTCACAAACTAATTTGTCATCCCATCCTTTCCCTCTCCAAAATTTTCTCTCCTGCTTGGTTTATTCTATTTTTCCTCCTGAATTGCATTTTGGATGAAATAAAAAGATGAGAATGAGCAAGTCTAGGATGTCGTACAAAAACTATATACCATACCACACACCGGAGAGAAAAGCACATTCAAACAGCCATATGTGTTGCTTCTCTTTCTTTCTTTGTGTGTCTCTCTCGTCTTCTTATTTACTTCACCAGACTTTTTATTGTTTTCATTTTCCTTTCTTTTTTTCCATCCTTTCCCTTTCCAAAAAAAACTTTTTTTCTTGTGGTGTTCCTGTGCTATTGTTGTCCTCCTGTCTTTTGTATTATGCGTCCTTCTTACAAGAAGACTAAAACCTCCAACTCCAAAAAAAACTAGATCGGTGAAAATAACAAGCTGTGTTGTTGGCGGTGCGATGGTGGTGGTGATAGAACAAAAAACTGTTCCTGTTACTTTTACCCTGTCTCTGCGCCTTTTTTAACTGAAAAGTCAACACGCCAAGCTAGTGCCTTGTTGTCCTCCTCCTTTTCTCCGTAGAAAAACAGGAGGAAACCAATTTAAACTTGTTAAAAGTGGAGCACACATAACATACCAAAAAAACACACACACAAACAGCATTCATTCAAGACGACGCGACGGTAAAGAAACAGCTTTGTATAAAAAAAGAAGTAAAGTAGTAAGGAAAATAGAAAGGATCCCCCAACAAAAAAAGGACCAACTGCTTTTTTCTTCCTTTTCTGCAGTTGGAAAAAAGTTGGAAACACGTTTTTGTGTGCTCGTCCTTCTTCTTCTTTTTTTCTTACTAAATGAACATTGTATAACTCAGCCAACAACGTCAGTATTAAAGGAGAAGAAGAACAAAAAAGTGATGTCGTATCGGTAAAAAAAGAGAAAAAAGGAGGATGAAAGTTGAATCTGGTGCTGTGTAACGTACAAGATGAACAAAGAGAAAAAGGAAAGAGAGTAGCTTTAAAAAAGTCAGGTCAGGCAGTCACCATTACTCTCTTCCTTCCTCTACCAATCCACCACCATGCCATACACCGCACCGAACCGCCATTCACCCTTTCACCAAAAGCTGAACATTTTATTTCCAGTAGAAATATACTACCTACTACTACCTCTCTTCACTTACTTTACTTGACTTTCACCCAACAATTTACATGCCTTACGTATTTTTTCCCTTCTATTTTACGTTCTTTCCTGTGTGACACCGTCATCATCCATCCGTACTTCTTCTTCATGGTTTATATAACAGCTTCATATCGGCAACAGCAACAACAATGCTTATTTACGTTTGCTTGTATTTCACTCAACAGACCATTTTTTTACTATGCGATGAGGAAGGAATGTCATTCCATGTGCTTTTCTCTCGTTAAATAAGAGGCAAAGGGAAATATATGGGGAAGCCCATAAAAAACGTTTCGACGGGGAAGAAAAAAAGATGTTGGATTTCATAGATGATATGGATACATAGGAGAAAGCTAAGGCTGCTAAAGAAAAGGGTACTGCCATGCCACGGCGGTTGCTACTACTGTTGTTGTTATTGTTATTGTTGTTGATGTCGGCAGTCGGTATGATGGTGGTGTAGTTTGTAGAGAGTACAAAACAGAAAGTTTTTTGCTTACAATCACAAACTTTAGACAATTTCTTTTTTAGCTTCTCACACAAACAACAGTAACAACACAACAGCACGATATGCTGCTGTTTTTAGAGAGAAACCGCAATATGGTAGCAAGCAGGCTGCAAGAAACTTTGCTTCTTTTTATTTTTCACAAGAAATATGAAGGGAAGAGGAGGAGGCGGCGGTGGTGGTGGTTGGTATGACGAGAAGATGTATACATTTTATGTCTATTTATATCCAACAAGGAAACAAGTACAATGGATGCATATAAGCGGAAGCTGGAAATTTTACGTTTGTATTTTCATTGCCATACAAGCTTTGCTACTGACTGATGCAGTTTATTGTTTGATCTTAGAAATATAAGCAGAGAGAGAGAGATGATGGGAAAGAAGAAATATAGAATACAACTAAAATAAGAAACGCAGCCAGCGAATAAGTAGGCTTTGGCAGCTACAAAACTATTTACAGTTTAGTACACTACTGATCTACATTTTTTTCTTCTTTTTGTTAGTAAAGCCTTTGTTATCCTGTTGGATGTGGTGTGTCTGCGGTTTTATTATGTTTTCAGAAAATATCCCAAGAAAAAATAGGCAGTAATTCAGAAAAAATTGGAGAATGTCTTATTCATGTCCATGTTTTGTTTTTTCGTAGAAGAAAAAAAACTATGCAGCCGTAAATAAAATTATTACTTGGTTCATGAATGGACGCGGAACAATGTGAACCGAAAGTTTCTCTTTATACCTATCTATCTTACTTGGAAACCAGAAACCGTGTCTTTCTTGGGAAATGCAGTAGAAGAATCGACTAGACTGACATGACAGACTGTATTGTTGTTTTGTATCTGTGACGTCGTCCGTTTAACATGCAAATAAAAAATTGTAAAAAATACCGACCCAGCGCAGCGCTGATCCCCTGCTGCCTTTATAAATATTTTGTCATAGGCAAGTTCTTTTCCGTTCTTTTTTCCTGGCCAATGTCACATTACTATGTCCTTGCCTTGTCTGCCTGTACCGTGCCGTCAAAACGAAGTATTACTTTGGAGTTCATCGTAGTAACCCAGTGGTTTACTCTATTAAACTGTCCAACCTTACAATTCTACCAGTGGGTAAGTTAAACTCTCTCTCGCAATTATTTCCCCCAAGAAATAATGCAGAAATCCTGTTACTTACTTAAATTCACTCGTCCATGGTCTCATGGACCTTGCCTGTCAAAAATCTAAATATATTTGTTTTTTCTTCTCTTTACCCTCCCTTTGCTTTGCTTGTTCGCTCATACGGCAAAAATAAGTTGTTTTAATTCTTTCATTTGCGTCCATCCTCCAAATATTATGTCTATTTGCTTAACGCCATTCCCGTCCAAACATAAACAAACAAGTAGCAATCCAGACAAGTGAAAAGTAAGCCGTATTTCTCTTTTTTTACCAATTTCTCTCTCATGGGCCACTGAGCTGGTAGCCAGCAGATCAGATCAAAATAGCTTCCTCCGTACAAGCTGCATGTTGGAATGCCATGGTCCAATTTGGAGAATCCCACAATCTCAATCAGTTTTTCTGCAAAACCACTCTATTTACCTACTTTTTCTGTCTATTATTGTTGGTATACATTCAAGTAGGCTACCATAAAAGGAAATTTTTATTTTTTCCAGTTGAACTGAAAAAACGAAAATTGTGAATTGGATTGGATGAGCCACTAAACTACAAAATATGGAACTGATCCCTTTTTTCCTGTACATTCTCTTCTCCGTATCATCATCAAGATCAAATTAAATTTTGCAAAGATGGCCTACATAATAAAATTCATCCGAAACATATTATCTGTATTTTTCCATATAATGCTTTTGTATATACCATACTCACACGGTAAACTCTCGCTAAACACATTTTTTTCCTGAGGAAAAACAAACTTTTTTATCCGATGAAACTGTGTTATGCTCCACTGCTTTAATATTAACTTCATATTATCACACAGTCATGATCATTATCTTATGTATCCTTTTCTCAAGTGGCATTGAAGAAAATAAACTTTACTTTTTGGAGATGAAACAATTTTCATTTTTAGCCATGCAAATAAAATATGTATGTATGTCCAAGAAGTCGCCAGTAAACAAGCACAGATTCAAATGAGTATCCACGTCCGCCTACGTCATATCATCAGATTCGTTTTCCTTAACAAGTTCAAAGTATTCAGACAAACAACAAATGCAAATATTAGCAAACAACTTAGCCGCTGCGTTGCTCTCAATGAAACTCTCCTGAAAAATTAAAACTGGTTCAGTGGAAAAAGACAAAAAAAAAGTAGATCTTTTTGTGGCAGCGGTTATTTGTGTGTAGCGGAATTTCATTGTAAAATGTAGACAAGCGGGATGGGAAATACACACAAACGTCAGACAATTTAAAGCTGGGAAACTTTACTATGACCTATTTATGTACATATACAGTCACATGGTATGCTTTAGTGAATCTTTTGACAAGAAAAAGCTGCCGCGGCACACAGTCCAGTCCAGTCCAGCCAAGAGTCTAGACCACCTACCGGGAAAATACTTGTGGATAAAGCAAAGAAGTAAATAACTTGAGGGAAAGCTTTTCCAAAAAAGTAAAATATGCGAAGAACTGTGAAATAATAGGCATAGAACATCCTTCCATATTTTTATACCTATTTTAATACACAAGAACACACGAGCCGAGCTTCTTCTCGTTCAAAATTTTGTCTTTTGGCTTGAATTCTATGTATCATCGAAAGAAAAATAATAATAATACTTTTCGCTTCCCTGAATGCTTGTCTGCTTCCTGCTTGTTGTCTTCTGGTTTAGATTTGTATGTATATATATTTTTGCTGGTTGTCTCGATTTTTTTTTTTTTGCTTGATGCCATGATCATTACTCCGCAGGGTATAACTTTTATTTACTTTACGTGTAGTAAGCCCACAGCATGGAAACTAGCTTGTTTACTTGGTCTTCCAGCAGTAGATATTTTGCTACTTTGGGAGAGAAAATAGCAGAGAGGTAAATTCACAATACACAAGAATTTTCTGCTTCTTAGCCTTTTACTTATTTTCTCTTATAAAAAATGGGGAGAAATGAGGTCGGTCACTATACTTGTAAATACACTGTAAACACAACAAACAAGCGGAGACTTGTTTTTTTCCTACTTTGCTTATTATTATTACAAGCCTTTTACTCTAAAAAAGCTAGCAAGGTATATAAGGTGGTATCTGATGATGGTAGGTATAGCTCAACATTCAAAAATCTAAAATATTCCTTGGAGTACCGTAATAAGCAAACAAGACCTGAGTTTTTTTAGGTAACAACACAATATTTCTCTTTTCTTGTACAACATCAAGTTAAGTCAAGGAAAAATAGGAATTTCGGAGGAAATTGGGCGAATGAGATGGTAGCTTATAACTTTAAGATTCTCCAACAGACAGTGCTAGTACACTACTGATATAATCTGCGAATGGGAAAATAGAAACTGTGTAAAATCATCTTTCTTTTCATCCATTCAACCAAAAACAAAATAATATTCTCATGCATTTCTTCCTCCTTTTCTTGTTAATGTTTATCTAAGTTTTGTATTTCATTAGAATAGTTTGTGGGAGATGATATACCTTCTTCACAATTTTCCCACTTGCTTTCCAATTCATTCCATTTCGGAATTAAAATTCCATGGAAGAAAGAATATAAGTAGTGGAATTCTACACCGCCACCGCAACTACCCAACAGACAACCAAACAAATATACACACATACCAATTCCAATAATTGCTCTCATTTACTCGTTTCACTTGCTCGGAGTTATTCCACTCAATCACTTTCTATCTCCCCCATACATAGCACACAAGCATTTCATGTAAGTGAACACTCGTATTTTAAAAGTTTCAAAGAAGTTACACATGTACAAAACTCACACCACCATATCACCACCACCACCCTACCGCCAATTCATCCACTGGAACAAAATACATACCATCATCCTTTCCAAATCCCCACCTAAAAATAATAAATAATGGGAAACTATAAATTTCAAACCGAACCGAACACCACGACCATCGCATCGCATACTGCCGTCCATATATTTAGGTGTGCTGTGTTCAGTGTTGTACTTATTTTTTTCAATGAGTCAGCATCAGTAAGACGATATATTACTAATGGTACTACGTGACAATGTTAATGAAGGTGATAGCCGTGATCATGATGATAATGATGACCTTCAAGTCAAGTCCAGTCACTACTCTGCTGCACCATACCTAACCATACATGCATCTACCCACCATCATCGCACCCACCACCTTCAGAAGTAAATAGGGCGTGAGAGTACTTAAGAGTAAAAAGCATTTATTTATTATGCATTTTAAACGTGGGAGTTTTTAAATTCCAGCAGAGCGTTACAACTTATGAAAAGGGGGAAAGCCTTCTTGTTTGATCTTCTTACATTTTCCACTTGAATTTCAACAAAATTCCCTAGTATCGCTGCCATCATCACCCACCCACCATCACCACCACCTCTGTGATCGGATTCGGTTTCCTTTCACCAGGCCATCCTTCTCTTTTTCTCCCGGTGCTGTTGGCGTTTATTTGTTGGCTGGCTGGCACACACACAAAACATTACACATTACATTACTTGTATTACTTTTCATCTTACTTTCTGATCTGACCTCTTTCTATTTTCTCCCAAATTACTATACACTTTTATTATTACCATGTATCTTCTTCTCTCCTTATTCCCCCAAGGAAAAAAACACGATGACTGGCTGCTTGATTTATTTGATATGTTTCCCTTTTTCTCACTTCTTTTCATTAATAATAACAACAGCAAAAGTGAAACAAGAGAGAGAAAGCGAGAGATGAGGAAAGCAAAAAAAACTTAACACGCCAACTATCCAAAAAACGTACCCCAAAAAAGAGAACAAAGTCATATTTGGATTATTACTGTAATAACAATCAAAACAGTGTATCAGTGTATTGTGCAGTAACTGTACGTAACTCTCTAATGCGAGGAGTAACAAATAAAAATCGGTGTCATTTTCAATTATAGGCAAAATGTTACAATGCTCCCGATTTATTATGACTGCACTCAACTCACTAAACTGCTATGCTGCCGCTGATGGTGGTACGCTGCTTTCTCCAACAAATCTCGTTAGAGATTTTTTGCGATTGCTGCTACACTTCTGCTGCTTGAATCATCATAGTCATCATCATCATAACGTTTTTATACTTAAGTAAAAAACATAAGTATGCTTGTTCTCCTTTTACAACTTACTTTTTTCTACTTGTTATTATTATTATGCTTGTTGTAGCAATAGAGAAGCAGTTTAGTTACTACATTTTATCTACATAAAAATGTATTGCTGGAAAATAGAATTCGTGGCAGAGAAGTAGAGAGGAAAAAAATATTTCTTCCTTTTTTTCAGGGTTTTCTGCTGATGGCGGTGATTAGGATACGGCATAATACTTCAAGTACCTACACATGACGGTTTTTATACATGTAGCCCTTCTTTAGCCCAATTCAGTCCAAATAGTGTATACATAACAGTATCACAGTAACAGAGCGGCAGAGGCAGCCTTTTTGTTGTTGGATATTTTTGTATCCGAAAGAGAAAAAAAGAGAGAAATAGTGCTCAGTATTTCTTTTTATGTTTTGAGTGCCGTGGTGTGCTCATGCTTGTTTCGTAGTATTTTCTGTCAGCTCCACTTTTCCCTTTTCTCCCACAGATTCCTTTTGAAAAGCAAAAGGATAAAAAAAATATAGAAATTCTAATAATAATAAAGTAGAAAATGTAAAAAATATATATATTTATTATGGGATTGCTACCACCGCTGCTGCTAAACTACTAAACATAAAATATCTTTATTCATAAGCATTTATTTTTATACGAGAGACAGAGGGAACAAACCTTTTTATTATTTTTTCATAGAATTACTACGCAATATAGCCTTTTTACGTATTAATAAGGGGTCAGTCACAAAATGAATACAATTTTATGCTTGCAGATATTCACCAAACCCAACAAAAGTATAATTTTCATAAAATATGAACAGCCCCATATTATATAAGACTACCTCATGTGCTTAATGTGACGTCCCTGTTGCAAACAACAGCCTTACCTATAAGGCACATCCGTTATGTAATACTGAATACTGCCGCTAAATAACAAACAGATGTAAACTGGTGCATATTTCACTTTTTCTCGGAAAGCTAAAGGCATTAAATCCACTTAACTGCCTAATACTTAACGACCATTCATTTTCCTCCTTTCCATATGCAATGCAGCAACAACCTTCATAAAACTCTACCGGTAGAGTACCTACTACCTCGACAGACTTCACACAGGGAAACCCTTTTTTTGTCATTGTAAGGCTTTCTAAAACAGGATACACAGTACATCTACCATATACATACATACACCCACATACTTTGAAGAGCTTCTCATTCATCCTGTCGTAGTATTTGTGTAACATGTAGTTACATTTAAAGAGAAAAAGGGCTCCTTTTCTGAGAATAAAAGCGGATTTTATTGCGAATAAAGTGCACTGCAGACTATCGCACAAAAACACTAAGACGCTGTTGAAGAATAAGAAGACGTCTTGCAGAATAAAATAGTGAGCTTAATAAACCATAAGTATTATTATGCGAAGACGAAGTAGAAACAAAAAAATGGAACCTTGCTGGTTGGATGGACTGGACTGCTGTTCTCAGGAATCAGGCAAAGAAATCTCATCCTTACAAAATGACTGTTTTGTGTACTCTGTACTCACTACACACACACATTTCACTAGCAAAAAGGTATACACACCAAATCAAATACATTGGTACTGTACTATGGTACTTATTGCTGTTCATCTCTTTGCCTTTATTTTTTTAGCTCCTGTAACACAACAAGAGGAAATAAACATGCCAACATTAGTTTAAGAGATAACGCTATAATAAGCAGAAGAAGAAGAGGCAGTAATATAAGTTGTTTATGAAAGGGAAAGAAAAAGAGAAATGTTGCATAAGAACATTCGCAAAAAAATACTGATAGCTTCTTCTTCAACTGCTCATTTCTCACTTTTGTTTCGTTTTTTTATTGTGCATACATTCATATTATGTATATATTTGAGCTCAGTAGTGTTTCACTTCCTCTGTTTTTTCCTCTCCGGCTTTCTCTTCTCCAGAGAAAAAAAGTAGATAGTTTGTGAGTGGTGTAGTGGTGAGTAATGCTACTTTCTCCAGCCCAAGTGCCTTTCCCTCCTTTTCTCCCATTTTCTTTCTTGCTTTTTTATTTACGACGACGACATGACGGACTTTTTCTCTCATTGCTGTGCTGGTGCTGCTTACTACTGGGTGATGCTAGTGGAGTTGTACAGGAAGAAAAGGCTGTTATGCATATGTATATCTGCCTGTGTAGCAGTGTGATAGTTTATGAATCTAGAAGGAGTGAAAGTAAAAAGAGAATATATGAAAAAAGGAGTGGAAAATGGGCCATTATATTATGATTATTATTAGAAGAACAGCGTGATGTGATGGCAGGGAAAGCAAGGAAGGATGGAAAAAAACGGAGGAATAAGTATCAAAATATGTATGTTAGTTTGTCGAGCTGAGCGGAGTAAAAGAGAAATATATTTTGTATAGCATACATAAATATTATGGTTTGCCGGGCGCAAGTTTACTTTTGACTTTTTGGCGTGTAGAAACAAAAAATACGAAGAATAAGAAAGAGGGATCCCCTTTCTTTTCTTGCTTTTTTTCTCTAGGAGTACTTAAGAGGCGAGTCAGACAGGTCATCATGATGATGTTGAGTGAGAAGTGAAGGGAGGAAATGGAGAGAGAAAGGAGGAAAAATATGTGGATTGGATATAATAAAAAAATATACATAGATACATACATAGGTACACTTACACCCACTCATTCGGATGAAGAAGAATACCATTGTTTGCTAAAACAGAGAAAATAATGGGAATAAGTAGGGAGTCAAGGTAGATTATTATAGAAAAATTAAATGTAGTCGACAGACATATTATTACAAGGCAAAAGGAAAGAGGAACAAAAAATAGAGAGCGAAAGTTGTACACGCATCATTTACCATTAAGCGTGAGTAGATTGGATGAGGAGAGGACTTGAAGTAGAAATGGCAGTTGTTGAAGAAGCGACGACGACGGTAGAAGTGCTATAGTACAACTGCTGTGAGAAGAGAGTCTCATCATCACGATCATCGGAGTCATCATTATCATCAGCATTGCGTCCTTCTCCTCATCATCATCATTATCACCGTTTCCTTACACCACCACCACCACTACTACCCATCTTACAATTTTTATGCCAATCTCTCCTTCTTTTCTTACTCCAAAAAATGGAGTCCCATGACCATGTTTATTTATACAGGCTTATGTTAAAGGTATCATCGACTCTATCATAGTCCCATCATATGATCATCATCATCGTCATCATCAAAATCCACATCCACCATTCTTTCTTTTTTTATCGAGACTTTTCTTATTATTATGTGGAATCTATTCATTTAACATTTTTGTATAATACCTATATCGAATGCGTATACAACATAAAAATAATGTTCATTAACATAGAAATATACTTGACTGTTTGAGTGAATAGAGGAAAAAGGGCCATTATCCTCTCGTTTAATGCGTAAAAGTATAATGTTCAGAGTTAAGGAGAAACGGAAATGCCAATGGCATTAGGTTTCAGTATATTATCAAGTTTACTTACTTTTAGACTATTTTTTATGTTTGCGTGTGTTTGTGTGTGAAAAAAGCAAAAGGATATATCTGTTACCCTTTCTTTTCTTCTGTCTGAATCTCTCTCTCTACCAAACGTATTTAAAGTGAAGTGGGCATAAAAGTTAAAGAAGCACTGTTTATTTTTCCCATTCTTGTTTTTTTTGTTCCTGTTGCTTTTTCCTCTCAAGTGGTACTGACATTGGCAATATATACAGTCAAGAAAGGAAAATAAGATAGTTGTAGAGAATATATAGAGAGAAAAAACCGGCAATTCTTTTCGTTTCTTTTTCAAGTTGAAGAATTCGGGAAGAGTGAAGAAGCATCAAAGTAAAATTAACCATGAGAGAAGTACACACTACACCGCTACTCTTGTGTTTGTTTGTGTGTGTTTTTTTTCTGAGTCAATTCCCATGTTATCCCTCTTAATAGCTTTTTGGCTTCTGGGCTCACAATATTTCTTCTTTTTTCTTCTCTGTAAGTAATGCATACTATTCAGGAAAAAAGTATACCTACATATTTTTTGAGTATATACTTATTTGTGTAACAAAATGAAAAGAAACATGGTATGCTTTCAACCGCCAGTCCCTTTTGTTTTCCTGCTGTCTGCTTTAGCTGTCTCATACATTTGTATATAATAGTCACCTAAAAAGAAAAAGTCAGTGTGCTCTTTTGCTTTTGCTCTCTGAAACCCTAGTAGAAAAAAAAAGGAAGAGAAACGATATGATGATGACAATGACGATATGATGCTGTTGCCGATTCCATTGGTGGTGTTCCCGCTATACGGGATAGTACTGCTGCGACACGAATCTCATGAATGATGCAGTACGAACAAGTCGTTAGACCAGGTACTTATGTCGTTTCCTCAATGTGCTTGCTATAAAGAGGGACTTTCCCTTCAGCAAAGAGGAAAATAAGAGGGGAAAAAGGAGAAAAGAAAAAAGAAAAAAAATTAAAGTGATCCTCCGCTAAAAACACTATTTTACTATTATTACTACCTTTCCCTTTTCCACTGCAACAAAAATATGTACATTTGTAACGTATAACTGCTGTATATAGTACTGTGTAGTTACTGATGTGTTTTTGGACCGTCGATAATAGTACAGCAAGCAGTACTACAAAAAAGCCAAGTTAGCTTTAACTTTCCTTTTATCTCTGAAACGTGCATAGGTATGCTGTGTGCCATTGTGTCTTTTCATTGTTCCATTGAGAGCGTTATAAAAAGTAAGTGAAAGTTTTTTTTTGTGTATATTGTGGCTAGGTAAAGCTTCTTGTAAAACGTGGGATGTAGTGTGAAATAAAAGAGCCATACAATGTAAAGGTATCCCTATTATAGAGCTTTAAAGGGAGTGAGGAAATCAATTGGTAAAAGCTGTTTAGAGAAAGGAAAGGACATTACAGTGGGAAAAGATGACCCATGAGAAAGGGAATGGGATGAAATGGAGTTTGGTTTGGTTTGGTTTTTCGGAGGGAGGAAAAGTGTAGTGGCCGTTAATGGCTAATTTATTGTGCATAATCTCTTATTGAATCAGCAATAATGAGGCATTGACGGTCATGTTCTTGTCTCGAAAAGAGAAGAGGGAACACAAAAAAACAAGTCTAAAATCCAGAAGAGAAGAGAGAAAGTGAGAGAGGACATTAGCCACTATTTTCACCATATCCATTTTCTACCACGTTCACTCACATTACGCATACACTCATTCCATTCTCCACAAAATTATCATTGCCATTACTGATATTGGAGTTGAATGAGTTTATTTGAGTGTTTCAGAGAGTCCACTGATGAGAGAGAAATGAGTGGAGTGGTGATAAGGGAGGTGATGACTGCGGTACGGTGTGGTGACTCGGCTCAAATGGCTCCTCTTTTTACTCATTTTAGATGAGAAGCTCGTCAAAAAGTAGTTTACTTTGCATTTGCTTTTCTTTAAATTGCAATACCAAGAAGAATGTGATGGCAAATGAGTAGGAATAAAATTAAGAAATCTGAGAAATTTTCTTTAGAACAAAAGAGAGCTTGTTCCTCTCTCTCTCCTATTGCTTTACAGTCTCAAGATAATGAATGAGAGGAAAACAAAATTGAGCTGGCTGGGGTGCTAAAAAGTATAATGTAGATATAAATGCCGGGGGAAGCAAAAGTTTACTTAGCTTTCTTTCATATTATTATGCAAACGCATATATAGACATTAATAATGTTCGCACTTTGTAAAGGCAGCTTGATGTTTGTTATAGAAAGTACACTTTAATTTCCCACCGTATCATTTACGAGAATCCAACAGAAGTTTTCAAGAAATGCTAACAAGTAGTGAAAGCTATATGACAGAAAGGATGAAAGAAAATCATGGAAAAGAAGAAAAAGTGGGTGTGTATAAGGGAGGGCAACAGTCGTGCCATATCATGATCATTTTTTTGAGCTCTCTTGGAATTTCCCTTGGACTTGTCGGATGTAATTATTATTTTGTCAGGAATACTTATGTTGAGCCAGACGAAAACTTTCTTCAAGATAGAAAATACAGGGTCTAGTCTAGCTCAAAAACAAACTCTTAGCATTGCCATCACCATCCTTTATTCCACTCTACCTTACCATCATCCAACAGAGCTTTAGTAATTCCAACAGACAGTCGAGTCATGTTACCAGACATTTTCTTAGAACAATTCTCAGTCAGAGCAATCATCATAATCGAGAGACGAGAGAGGAAAGTGAGCCAATGCTGATATGTTGCCATCAGACAAGTTATACATGTATAGTTTTCTATACAACACATGGCTGTTATGAACATGGACACTTACACCAACCAAAGTAAGCAGAACGTTTTGCAATTCTTTTTCTTTTTACTCTCCTCTCTTAGCTACCTCTGGAGAATAAGTAGTAGGATTCGTTGCGTAATCAAAATATCTAAAAGCGAAAATGGAAACAAGGAGAAGGAGGAGAGGAAGAGGAACGGTTAGAAAAGAGAATAAAATGTTTCCTTTGCTTGTCATCAGCCTCATCGTCAAAAAACCAAGCCAAGTTGTAATCTAGAAAGAGAAGGGGCAACAAGGAAAGGAGAAGAATAACTATTAGTTTTGGTGGTGTTATGGTGGCACAAGGCTAAAAGTCTGATCATGTTGCTTTTTCTTCTATTCTCCTCACATGTACATATGAATTGTACATATTTAACATACCATATCATACCAAACCAGAGGAAGATGCTCATGATGATTACACACGTTTTTGCTAACTTGGCTCACTTGGCATGGTTTGACTGACTTTGCTGTGAGTGAGTAAGATGATGACGATGATGATCATCATGATCATGTTGGTACTGTTGGTGGAGAGATACAAATGAGTCCCTTGGGACCTCTCCGAATCTGGATCCATACACATTACCCTACACACATACAACTTTTCCTTACTAACTTTGTTAGATATTTTACCCGAAGAAGTTTAAGAAAAAAAACTCTTCTTTGTTTCCGTTCACTCTAGCATGCTATGTTTCTAGCTATGCATTAGTATGATGCTGCTCTTTTTATACATGGTGAGTTCCACTCCGTCAGAGCTAGTATTCTATTTATTATTATTACTACATATATCACAACTATCACTTGCTGGAATCTAGCATAAAGCCGAATATTGCAAAGTGGTGGCGATGTGATGGTTATTTCAGCAAAAAAAAAACTCTGGAGTTTGGACCCTCTTTTCTTTCCCTTGCTTGTATTGGCTTTACTTGGTTGTGTGTAAAAAAAAGTGAAAGTAGAAACAAATTTACTTTTTTTTCAGTATGATCATCTGGTTAAATCATCACAACCGCCACCGGCTCCACTACCCGTTTTTTTCTAATCCAATACCTATTTCCGCCCTTCGGCCACTCTCATTCAGTGAACCAGTCAATCTATCTATCCATTTAGATGGGACGTGTGCTTCATCATTTTATTTCACCCGAAAAAGAAAAGCAAAACATATTTATTTACTCACTCACTCAAAAAAGGAAAGAAAACAAGAAACAAATCTGTTTCTCACAGAAGACCACCATGAAAATCCACACTTTTCTACTTTCTCTTCCGCAAAAAAATCAATCTTTTCATTTTGTTTGCACTTTTTTACAGCGATTTTTTTTGTTGGCACATCAAATTCATCTGGCTGCGTTTTTGTTATGTGTACTGGATTGATGTAGAACAGAGCAACCGCCTTTGTTGCTCCTGCTTTTTATTTACTGTTGCTCCTGTCCTTACTCTCTTCATTCTTTTAAATGTTTTTGTATGTTTTTCAAAAGAACACTACTACTACTTGATTCTCTAGAATAAAAGACAGACATATCCAGTCAGACATCCACACATTCAAACTTTATTGCCCCACTGCCACTAAACCACACACACACACTCACATACGCAGCCCAAACTTGGCTTTTTGTTTCTATCCTTTTTATGTGGTCTTGGTCTGTTATGTGGGGTTAGGATACACATACAATGCCCTTGTTGTTTTCAAAAACAGCTACATTTCAAAAACAAAACCGACCAGCCAAAGTGCACACGCAGAGAAAGCAAGTTATTTTGTTTGTATGAGATAATTTACTTTTGAAGCGGCGGGCTTCCCTGTCATTTTCAACACCACCACTGCCGCTTAAACGCCACACAAGCAAGTCAAGTCAAGTCAGCAGCCTTTTCCTCACCACATTCCCATACCACAGCACCCATTCTCCTCAAAGTCAGCAAAATTAGTTTAGAAAGGAGAAAAAGACAAGGGAGAACCTTGCCAAAAAACAAATAATAATAGCAACACTCATACTCATCATCATGACTTTAGTAAATAATTACAACGATACGGTGGCACCGCCGCCAGGATAGGATAATGAGGATATCATATTATCCTCATAAAAGACTACGGGTCTCTATTAACCCAATTGTTCTACATAAAATAAGAGAGCTTTTCTCCTTTAATTTCATTGAAGTTCCAATAAAATTGGCATACAATTTTCTCTATACTTTCTGCATAATGTACTAATTACAAATAAATTGAAAATTATTCCAATAGAGAAATTTCCCAAGGACAGGACACACATACAAACACGGGAAGTCCATAAAATTCAATTTACTGCTTACCACTACCACCACCACCACTCCATAATATTTTGGAATTAATACAAAAGCGGCTAAACTATTTGATGATGATTACAACAGAGTGAAAGGAGATGATATGATGTGAGTTTGGTGGTGTTTTTGTGTATGTGTACTTTGGCGAGAAAAGTGAACGGAAAAGGGAAAAAGATTAAAACAATCGTAAATGGTTTTACGGTAATGACTTGGATGACTTTATGGGAAAATGAATAAGCTTTCTATAAAGCCCCACAGCAGACAAAACAATTTGAACTGCGGAGTGAGCCATGATACGGAGAAAAAAGATACAATTAAATACCTATTTTGTATGCAAGATGAAGAAGGGAATAGGGCCATGCAATAATAGAAAACGATTATGATGTACACAAGTGTAATAATAACACTACCAACTTCTTCCAAAATTCAATTGAAAAGCGAGACTGGCAAGCTTCATAATCCTTTTGTGGTGGTAGTAGCATGTAGTTAAAAAGGTTGGTATTCAAATAGCCATAGTTTTATTAGGTGAATGAACGACAAAGTCATCATCATGATCATGATGATCCCCTCCCACCGTACTCACCGTATAGACACTTAACTCGTTAAAAAGATCTCAAGCACACAAGAAAAGCGTGGTACATCCAGTAATCATATAATCATCATCATGAGTTTCAGTAGCCACCCGGGAAAAGCCTAAATAAAATAATCATTGTGAAATTGTAATGAGAACTAAAAAGGTTTTCTTTATCGTATGCTTCTCATGTGGGCAGTATAATAAAAGCCCACACATCACAAATGCATATATTTATATGTCTTCTTTCTTTACTCATTCTCAAGACCAAAACTATGTGATGATGATCATCATGATTATATTCACCACTTTGTTCCCTCTTCTTCTTCTACTTCGAGAGCATGCCTGGTTTAAGAGAAGTACAACCACCAGCAGTCATTAAGGTGAAATTAATATGAAAATTTGGTGAAAATACTAGACCAGTCAACTTAGACGGTCTAGCGCTCTTCTTCTTCTTTTCGCCTTCAAAGTGTTTTCATTTTACTACACAGAAAATTCCCCAAAATCCAGACCAGCAGACCACCAAAAAAATTTTTTTACCAAAGACCTGCGAGTGTGAGGGCACTGCACTGCACAAAGCTCTGCTCTTCTTCTGCTACATGGAGGAATGCAGATTAAACCGAAACAATTTTGCGGAATCCCATCACATCATGATGATCATCATCATTGTGATCATCAAAACACGTTTTGGTCTTCTGCTTCCTGTAGTCATCAAATTCAAAATCTCTCTTTTTTCAAACTTCCGACCAGGGAATTCTGTTCGGAGTCTCTGGAACAAGTTTTCCATAATATCCTCCAAAACTTAACCATCCCACGACCAACAACAAAGAAAAAAAATTAGACGTGTGTACAGATATGTGTATCTGGATGTGTGAGGGTGCGGCATTTTGTAATCATTACTATTATACATACATGTATTCATGCTTCATTGACTTTCTCCAGTGTAAAACCATAGCCCATATTACCTATCTATTATGATCATGATCATGATGATCATCATCTCCATCCTCCTGAAATGAGCCAACATAAAAGAAAAAGCAAAAAGTTACTTTACTCATGTGTTTGTGTGTATGCTTGTGTGGTTCGGTATTAAAGCAGCTCAAATTGTTATTACAGCAAAGCTTCTTTCTACTTTTTTTTATAGAACCAGTTGAGTTGATGTGGTAGACGCACAAGCACCACTGCCTTATTCAAAAAGTTGTCATGTGAAAGTGTGTGTGTGTATATGTTCCTCGTAATCCGTTTGCTGATTTCCCCAAACTGACTCTTTCATCCCATCTCCCTCTTTTTTACTTTTTTAAGTGAAAACTTGTAGGAATATCGTAGCTCTACAAGAAAAAAGGGACTCATCTCTTGTTGTCCTCCACCTCATATTCATAATGTAGAATATGTAATGTGAAAGTTGAGCAGTAGTTTTAGGTCCATTATATAAATGCGCCAGTTGATCTATCTGTTTGTGGTCTAATTGGTTCAAGTGTTCCTCTCTCACCAAAGCCATATCATATTTGTATAATGCCAGCCATCTCATGCTCCTTCCCCAAAATGATCATCATGTTTCCGTCCGTGTGCTGCTGCTGCTACTCTAGTGCCACTAGAAAAACTTTTGGAAAATGGGTTTAAATACTGTTTGGACGACTACGAGCCGTGGTGTTATGTTGGTTTGGTACAAGGAACAAGATTACTTGGAGAAGAGAAAAGCTTTTTCTCCGTTTTTACTCTGGTTCAAAATGAAAACTCTCAACGTACTCAAAAGATGCCACATAGCAATTTTTGCATTACGGGTGCATCCCACTATCATGAGAGCACTAAAGTACCAAAGTCGTTTTAAGCTGAGCAAAAAAAGTACCAAGAGTGAAAGTTGGGCTAGTTTGGAATTCTTCCTTCTCCTCCTCTTCCACCGGAAAAAAGAGGCCAGATGATAGTAAAGTGGTGGTGGTGGTGAGATCAAAATGGTCGGTCGAGTCTGGTCTGGTTTTGGTACTCTCCATCGTATCGCCCCAGCTTAAAATTTAAGTTGCCTTATTATCTGTCCAAAAAGTTTGCCATCTAAAAAACTATTGATGGGATATATAAGGCTTGTTGGTTGGTGGTCTGGTCTGTTAAGTCTGTTGCTGCTTTTGCTAGAGAGAGTATTTTAAGTATAGCCATATTTTTATTATTAATATTAGTACCCACCAAAGGAACTGAATAGCCAACTAAATATATCATTAGTATTACTAACTAGTGATATTATAGAGATGATGATGATGATATGATGGCAACCAGAAGCAAGGAGGAGAAGAGGAGGATGAGAATGAAAACCAAACCAGGCTGAGGGAAGGGAGGGATATGCTACTGAACTGAACTAAAACTGATGCGATGACGATGATGAGCCAAGGCACAGAGGGAATTCGGTCATTAGTGCCACTTTTCTAACAAACTCCGCGAAGGCATCATCATGGGAATTATTAATTTTATGAAAACTACTTAACTTGGCCAAGTCGACAAAGTGTAGTACTAGTAAAAAAGAATAGCAGTATATAAGACACATGGACATGATATGCATTGGAGATAGGTCGTCCATATAAATATTTTTCGCGAGATATGCTGTGGTCTTTCATCTAATAAGGGGTTTTATACCGTCGTCCGTTTTTCTCTTGAAGTCAGTAATGACGTTACAGTCATTTCCTTTCTGCGCCATACCATGCCACGACGACCACTATCGCGGTTGGTGGTCCTTAAGCTTTCTCCAAGAAAAAACGAACAATTGGGTTATTTCTTCTTTCATCAAAAGTATCGACATAAGTGTAAGTATAAAAACTTAGGTAGGTACATAATATGATTTTCATTTTATGGGTCAAATTGTGCGTATGTTGGTTTATGATTGGTTGTGTAACATCTTTTCTTTGGTCTGGTGAACATGTGTAATTATATCACCACACACCACCATTACCACAAAAAAAAGATGTTTCTAGAATTCACGTTGATCTATAAAAGACTCTCGTGCTCTGCAAGAAGCATATGCTTTCTACAAATTATCATCCTTCCCTTTTTAAACCATGTGAACTCTTTGACTTCGTCCCAATCGAATTTGTTGGAATGTTGTTTGTAAACACGGAAGTTTCTTTAGCTAATGTTGTACAGAATTTTTACACGCGAAATCGCGTTTGAAATATTTTGCAATTTGTGTGCCTTTCTTCATGACTAAAAAATAGTCACGCAATTTTTATACTACGAAACTATGTGACTAAGGTTGACTTTTAAATAAAATTATAGTAAGAAAAATTCCATATTTGTTCACTTTTTTCTAATATTTTTGATTCGATCAATTCGACGTGTGAAAATTTATTCCCAAATAAATTTACTAACATACAGAGTTTATACACGTGGTCCTGCACCAAATCACCAAAAATGAATTCATACCATTTAACTTCATATCGTTGGAGTTTCTTCAAAAACTTATTCTTGACTTTGCTTGTACTCCAATTTGCTAAATCATGCAATATTTGAGGTCTTCGTAAGTGACCGAGTAAAAACGCCCACAATATTTTAACTCAAAGTAATACCAATACGTATTTGAAGTGGGCTTTTGTCAAATTAAAAGTAAACAAGTACAAAAAAATACATTTTACGTATGTTCCATAATAATATGTAAATATATATTAAGATGAATATACGATAAAGTGCAGATAAATTCCCCAACGCAAATAAATTCCAAGTTGCCAACTTGATCTGCTAAGCTCATCGCTTTACTTTTCCACTTTTTTCTTCTTTCATTTCAGCTTTTCTATCTGTAGCTTTTGCTCATAATAATAATAATAACCCTTTGATGTGGTCCACTTTTACCCATTGCTCTCCACTAGACTATATGTTTAAGGTCTCGCATTCATGACTTGACTTATAACCCAACGTAATAGAATAGACTGTTCCATACATTCATGCATGTGTGTAAGTAATGTACATCCTTTTTTGTGTGCAAAAAAATACGCATTTCTCTGGCTAAAGTTGAGTATGTATTTGTGCCCATGTCTGTTCTCAGTACAAACAAATTGGATACTTTGTTTAAACGATGCATACATAACATCAAAGTCATAGATCACAGGAAAAGTTAAATGGAGTCGCCATTAAAGTGTCAGAATAATGAAAGATTATGCGGGCTACTGTATGTAGTATGTACACGTACCTATTGTACGTACTTAAGTATTTATGTGTGCCTTTCTATTTTGTAGGTAGTCTGGTCTGGCCTGGCCTGACGTGGTAGTGGCGGGGACAAAATACATTATTTCCTCGTAGTAAAATGTTTTGCGTGTTCTCTTCTCGAAATTACACCGACCAAACACATTTAACATATTCTTCACCAATTTTGTTTGTTGGGCTTTACTTCTTTTTTTTGGGTAATGTCTCAAAACAGGAGGAGTCACGGGCAATTCGTCGTCGCTGTAGAAGATTTTTCATCTCGTTCCCATTCATCTCTGGAATATAGGGCTATTATCCTCTCCACCAAAGCTGTATTTCCCCAATGCAAGGTTTTCTCTACAGCAGTCGTCGACACGTGCGACATTTTTTTAAACTTATGAAAAAGAAATGTTTTTTAAAGTCATTTCATCAGAAATCAAAAGCTTGTGCAAATCTAAAAACTTGGTAGCTCGATCTATTGTTGTCATTAAGTAGATATCGCAATTTATTACCTGCACTTTGGCCGTCTGTCCGTCTGCCCGATTACTTCATAGTCATAATGTATTGACCAATTTCAACCAAATGCGGGGCGTTTTTGTACGATACTCCAATTTTTTTTTTCTATAGACGCTCGATGGACAACGTAGCTGTTTTTACCGTTTTGGTTAAATCTTTTCACGGGATAGGAAATAGGAACCCCTTACGAAGTCTTCTTAATCTTGGTTTCCATGGGCAACGGAGCATATCAACTATGGGCCACGTAGCTAATTTTACCTGTTTTTGTATCCCTATGGGATAGGAACTCCTTAATAAAACGGACTAAAAAGTGAATTTTGAAATAACATTGAAATGAAATCCACGGAAAAGCAGGAAATAAAGTCCGTG
>JAQFZG010000528.1:0-31268 GCA_034695465.1 Entomobrya nicoleti
GGAGAGATGAAACTGAATTTGAAGGAGACAGTCTTCAAATTGCTCAAGAACACATGGACGAAATTATGAATAATTCCGTGCCCTTTTATCATACACGAGAAGTTGATGAAAATGTGTTGGGCGAACTCTTAGAGCAGCAGCGATTTGCAGAAGAAGAAGCAGATGGCAATGATGATCATGATAACATCTTCGAAGAAGACGAGCAGTATTTGGCAGAAACCTTTCTGGCAGGACCGGACTCCTCGCGAAGAATAGAGACGTTTCTACCTCCGAAGCAAGTTCCAGACGACGAATATTATGCCATGATGAGGAGCCTTAACCAGCTGCAGCGTAAATTTGTGCACAATGTGCTTCATCTTGTTAAGACCTCCGAGGAGCCATTTTATTATTTTCTGAGTGGAGGAGCTGGTGTTGGAAAAAGCCATGCCATAAAAGCCATTGTGCAAAGTGTTTTACGCCATCACGGGAAGCAGCCAGGAAAGGATCCCAGCAAAATTGCAGTTCTTGTCGCAGCTCCTACTGGAATGGCTGCTTTTAATGTGGGTGGAATGACCATCCACGGCGCATTCCGTCTTCCACCCACACAAAATAATGAACCTGTCACCAGCCTAAACGACAGTATTCGTAATTCTCTTTTTGCGATGTTGGAGGAGATGGAGCTCGTCATCATAGATGAGGTGTCTATGATGCTGGTGAAACAGTTGTTTGATGTGGACTTCCGCCTGCAGCAAATCCTGGATCGCCCTGATGATTTTGGGAAAAAATCAATTATAGTCGTCGGACATCTACGTCAGCTACGCCCAATTGGAGGTCGTCGAGTTTTTGAAGACAACGTTACCAGACAATTCACTGGAAACCATTTGTGGCCAAAGTTCCGACTGTTTGAACTGACAGAAATAATGCGACAACGTGGGGATGCGGAATTCTGTCATGCTCTCAACAACATGTCCGAAGGTGTAATGTCAGATGAAGATATTACTTTAATTAAAAGTTGTGAAATGTCTGATTCTCGTCAACCTCCAGAAGACGCTATCTGGTTGTTTAAGACTAATGCGCAGTGTCAAACTTACAATTTGAAATACTTTGAAAAGTTGTCTGGTGATGGTGGTGCTTCTATTGCAGTTGACACATTAGAAGGTAAAATATATTATAATATTAATATTTTTAAATGTGCGATCTTATGATTTTTTTAATTATTTTTTTAAAATAAAATGTTAAATAATGTATAAATTTAAATATGCGAACTTTTGTAGGGCGGGGAACGCAGTTTCAACGTGAAATGTTTTTGAGAGACGGCCAGCTTCTAAATCACATGCAAAGTGATGGGCTGCCATATTCTACATTCCTCAAAGTAGGCGCAAAGTACTTCATTTCAACTAATATTAAAGTTGCTGATGGATTATTCAACGGATCCCACGGAATGTTAATGGCACTAGAAAGGAATGATGATGGCCATCCTGTAATTGCTTGGATGAATTTTACGGATCCAAACACTGGGAGTGAAATGCGGAGGGAAATGGGGAGGATCTATTCAAGCCGCCCACAAATCGACCGGAGCTGGACTCCAATTCGACGTATGAAGCGTAAACTGTCAGTTAAGCGCAGTGACCATAGTTTACGCGTGGTTCGGAGACAGATACCTTTGGTGGCTTGTAATGGCATGACTGTTGCCAAGTCGCAAGGCTCCTCCCTCCCTTTTGTTGTGGTTAATGTGGAGTACTCTCGATCCATCGAAAAGTTGAGAACGGAGGAGCTGTACGTTGGATGCAGCCGTGCCACATCAAAAAACGGTCTCTACATTAAAGGCCAGTTTACTTCACCTCCACCTTACAAGCCAGATCATCCTGTTACTTTGGAGGTAGAACGACTTCGATCACTTGGATTTCCATTCAAGCTGAGATTTTTGCAAGATGAAGAGACCACCGGTACAAAGGTCTATTTTCACAATGTGCAGTCATTCCATATGCACAAGAAAGACGTATTAGCAGATCAGTGTCTCATGTCAGCTGATATATTATGTTTTGTGGAACCTCACACGTTGCCGGAGGATGATACCTCCATTACTGGATATATTGACGCTTACCGTCAGGATGCAGCTGGTAACCGTCATGATTCAAGCGGAGTTTTAGTATTTATCAAACGTGCGTAATTTTAAAAATTAATATAAGATTTTGTAGCTAAAATTGATATTTGAATTTTAAGTTGTGTTTTAATTTTACGCACGTTTTACAGATGACTTTGCTGCGGAAAATGGAATTGTTAATATGGAATTAACAAATACTACAGATGCTCCTGGTGTCGACTTGATCAGCTTCAAACTACTTAATTGTACCTACATAATTACTTATCGTTCGCCATCTTCTCCCATTCAAACCTTTTTGCAAGCCTTGGAAAATATGCTAATGGATGTGCAAGGGCCATTTCTTCTACTTGGGGATATCAATATTGATTTGTCGGTGAACTTGCTGGGAGGTGCAGCAGAGAAATTTCTGCATATCATGCAGGAATACAATGCTGTCAGTTTGACTAGACTTGAAGAATACTCTACTGATGGAAAATCTCATATTGACATCGCATTTTCTAATTGTAATTTAATTCAAAGCTGGTATTATGAGACGTATTTTAGCTATCATAAGCCTATATGTAGCATTGTTGGTAGTACTACGAGAACATTGCTCTGATGTGTTATGCTTTTTAAATTAGCGAACATTTAATACAATAAAAAATTAAATTTCTGCTCGAAAGTATATGTTTGTTAAACGAGCGTACATTTGAAATCATTTTTTATTAAAATAAACTGATAATCTAAATCTTTGAATGAACGAACTAGTAAATGGCCGGCGCAGCCGGCCCAAACTTTCTTTTTCGTATATCGGGTGTTTTTTATCTCAGGATTTACCTGATTTATTTCTTAATGAAAAAGCCTACACAGAACACTCAGAACAGCATGCATACTAATTTAGTCTTCATGAATTATTTATTGGAGAAAGTTAGTTTGTTTGCTTTCTGCTAGTTTAACAATAGTACATGCTGAAGAATACAAATTGCTTAATATTTCATTGTGCAAAAATATTCTCCTTCTGAACTCCTGAACTAACAACCGAGAAGTGGTTTTTTTTCTCACTTCCACGAAGGTGACCTTAAGGTCAAAGGGGTATTATGAACGCAAACGAAGAGCAATGATCCTAATAAGTTTGCATGTAATGTTTACGCCATTTTTTCTGCTTAATACTAATCTCTGTGTGTTCTTCACGTTCGTTTCGTGTGTAATCCCATCGTAATTCTATTTTTCTTAAAATAAATATCAAGTCGAGAAGCAGTTGTGAAAAAAAATCTTACTTGGGTTAGCTGAAACTGTGGACATTCTTTGATGGTCGTCTCTTCCCCATCATTAATAACCTTTGTCAAAGTATCCGATACTGCAGAGTTGCTTATGGAATTGTTTCCTCCTCCAAAGAGTGGTCGGGCGGCTGAAACTGGTAGACTTGTTAATCCAGATGGTCGGAAAGAACTGTTTCTCAGCACGCTAGCGAGATCCCCATGTTCCATGAATTCAAAGAGAAGCCAAGGAGAGTCCGCCTCTGTGTTTTTAGCACACAATCAAAACAACAAGAAATTTATATTATTAAAGAGGATGAAATTTCTTTGTTGAATTTTTTTACCGAGAAAATGAATGGAATGTTGTTTTGTTTCTTTTCTAGGATTACCAAGGCCCAGAAGGCAATGTACAATAAAGGGTAAGAAAGAGGGATCGGTATCATTACAATCTTAGATCTCGTAATATGCATCTTAATTTATTTGATTAACTAATTCCCCAGTGGACTACCGACGACAAAAAATAATCGTCTAAAAATTCTGCACGTGGAGTATCCGCCCCGTGCATACGTCACGCGGTCTTTATACTATTGGACTAGAAAACAGTTAATAACCTGAACTCTCTGGACAACATAAGAAATGATAAAAAATATCTACGAAGAGTGCATTCATGTGTATTCGCTTTGAGTTGAAATGTTCGCTATGTCATTCATTTGTGTTCAGCGTTTCTTTGAGTTTTCGGTGTTGGTATATATATTTCTGTGTAGCTGTCCTTCTTTATGTCCCTATGTCCCTATAAACTGTCACGACTGAAAACTTAATTATTTTATAAAATAAAAATAGTTTTAGACCAATTTTATGTTCAATTTAATATTTTGTCTGAACTACTATATACATTTTCTGAAGTCTTACTGAATCTCGGTTTCGATTGATACCTTGTCGTGTTTAATTTTGTATTGTAATCCAGTTGAAAAAGTAATTTGATCATGATCAGTTTGGCATGTTCATGGCATTATATGGTTGATTATTCTCGTTTTCGTAGTTGGTAATAGGAAAATTACTATATCATGATGACATGTGTCAGATTTAATGATATGAAGTATTCCACGGGGATGAATTTCATGCTCACATCATAATCCCCTCACTGGTATTACAATCAGAGCTTGTGAAGTGAAGGCACCACAAAATTTCTGACAGTATTATATATAGTTGGAAAATTTGCATGCAAACTTTTTACTTAGATTGACTTACTTTTATTTCAATTTCAAGCTAACTACAATGACGTGGGTGATATTATAAATTAGAAAAGTTAGGGGAAAGTACTTTTTATATAATGATGTGGATACCTACACACTAAAATTAGAAGGAAATAACATTATGTATTTAGTCTTCAGTCAGTCATCATCATCATCATCGCCAACCCCAACCCAACTTCACAACTCATCATTCCAATCAACACGCCGGGAGCATAACTCATTCCATCATGTTCGTTATTATCATCATCTTTTTTTAATGGAAAGAAGCTGGGTATTTACCTGGGCTTTTGGCTATTCCCAAAAGTGGAAGGATATTTGGGTGTGAGAAACAAGCCATTGTTTCAATTTCCCGAAGTGCTTCCGTCGAGTGTTCAGTTCGAACCATTTTCACTGCCATGATTTCTCCGTTAAGCTCTCCTGTAAGCAGAAAGAAGCAGGAAATTGTAAGCATTTAGATTTTCTCCGAAAATTACCAATTTTCAATGCACACACCTCTTATCAGAGAGTTTAGCAGTAAGTGTATTTGTTATGTCATTTATTAGTAATTTGATCGAATATGTATGTCTGAACAAATACTTGAATGAAATAGTATTCCTAGATTTTATTCCACTCACCTTTGAAAACTTTGCCAAAACAACCTTGTCCAATCTGAGTCAATAAAGTAATTTCATCTGATGTATAGATTCGAATGGATAGATCCAGACAAGTGGTTTCGTAGGTTGGGTTGTTGATGAAGCGGTCTGGAAGTAATCGACCCGAAGTGGACGCTGCTGTTTTCATTTCCATCTGCAAAAACATCAAAATATCAATCAGTCAAGTAGGAAGATTGCAAATAAATGCAGGATACGTACAACAACTACTAAACATATAATGAAAAGAGTAACAGATTTTCACTTTACGCCTGGATACGTTTTCTCCAAACACACATTCATCTTGAATACCGAGAAATGAACGTGTGAATATATTTCGCCTCAGGCAGCCCCATTAAATTATTGCCGATGACTAATCAAAGCAATGTTTCAATTTTCGATTTATACTTCTGATGAAACATACATCTCGAAAAACACAAAGAAACGCAGTTCGTAGTAACAATATTACTTATGCTAACATGATTTGATGCTTTCACGGTTTCACGCATCAGCTTTCTCAAAGATTGAGTAAAATTGAGTGAGGTTATGGCTTTGATCGATTTGAGGTTGGATGAAAATGACAATAATTGAATTTTAATATGCTAGCTAATAACACAACCATAAACAGCAATTCAGGAAGGGGAAAGGGAAAACTAGTTACAAACTGGGATACTATTATTTTGAGTTTGGATGGATTCTTGTCAAATGATGATGGATAACAAGCGGTTTTGTATTAGTTTAAAGGTTGAACTAAAAGACCATGACAGTCTGGTCGAATTACAAGGTAAAATGTCAAAAACTTTCTGATATGTTCGTTTTTTGTATGTTCACTTAAATCATTGAAATTAAATAGTAAATTGAAAAGACTTGGGGGAGGAGGGCTATCATCTTCATATCGCATAATATGTCATAGTTCTAAAACTACAGACTTTTGCATGCTGAGTAAAAATTTTCAAGAGCACATTCAGGTTTGAGGTTTTCATTGACTCCACATTTATTTTGCTCAATTAAATTTTGTCTCTGAATACAAATTTTCATGTTAGTTAGCACACCATAGGATGTCCCCAAGTTCCAATTTAGCCATATATGTATCAATGCTTGCAAGCTCTATTCATTAATCATCATGTAGTATTGTTGGTGATAGTATGGTATGATGATGACGATGTCGTTTGAAGGTCAAATAGAGGTTTTTCGTTCACTTACATTTTTCGAACTGCTGAATAGTTTTGTAATGTTGGACAGCACTCAATGAGTTACCGTTACTATTCCAAGGACAACTGAATTACACAGTAGTCAACTGAGCTATTTATTACCACACAGGGGAAAGTGAATAAACTATTTCATGAAAAAGGATATGGATTAGCTTGTTAGAATGATGTTGTTCTATTCAATATTAGTGCCTTTTGTTATTACGTGGTTTGTCCATACATTAAAAGTGAGGCATAACTGGCTACACATAAAAATCCAAACGAATCCAGTTTGGTTTAGTTTATGAATGAAAGTTTAAACTCAATTTGATGTTTCTTCCTATAGCTTGCGAGTATTTGTGTTACATGTTCGATCTCAAGTTTGCTATATGAAAGTATGAATCCATTAATATATCAACAGTGTGCACCTGGTCTGAAATGAGGAGAGGGTGTCAAGAAAAGAGTACTGCCCCTAAAATTAATGAATTTATGTGCTACGCTGCGCTACGATACGATGCGATGCATTTTCAATGTTTGTTGAGCTTACCCGATTGTGTGAACTGAAGCGGCTGAGACATTTTAAGGAGCGTCTTCGAATAATGCAAAAGCCCATAAAAACCATTGCAAGAAAGCAAACCAGGACGAGGGTAAAGAGAAGAGTAATTTGGAGTGCGTGGCCGATTATGGAATTGTTGTTTGCATTCGCAGGCGTGAATGGATGATGACCACCACCACCAAAGGGGGAGAGGGAGCTGCCACCATATCCTCCTACACCGTGGGGACTGCTGCCATTCTTTTTATCAATTATCACCTTTACACAACACACAAGAGAGAAAAAGAAAATATTAAGTAAGCTGTTACGTCAGCAAAAAAAGCAGCTAGCTTTCATCTGTCTGACATCAAATTACAGTGAAGTGCTGCTTGCATAATATATATATAGAGAATATATTTCGAAAAATAAAGATATATTTTCTTACATCCACTGGTATTCCGGGGGATTTTGGAGCTGCAAAAGAAAACAAGAAAAACAAAGTAGGATTATATATTTGGATGCACAATTCGCAACGCAATGCATTTTTCCATACGCTTATATTTTTACGCTGAATCAAGCATAAAAATATTCCACAAACTCGCAGCATATGTTGCCTAAATTTAAAATAATGGAAATCTACTGAAGGTTTTCTTTTGGTTCAAGTAATAAGATTTTTGCTCTTTAAAATGTTGGTAGCAAAAAGGTATCAAGATCAAAGGGTCAAAGTCAATAGAATCTTGCGTAGAACAGGTCGTTACTTTTGACGTAGTTTTTCAAAATGGTATTACATGATATCAATGTACACTGTATTTCCAAATAATGCCAGAGAAAAGGTTCAAACACATTTCCTTTGCGTATATGATGCCATTATATCTATTTTGGAAAGCTGTGGGATATCTATTCGAAGATTCTAAAAACATCTTTCTTTTGAACTTGTCCTTAGAAGGTCGTTAGAAGTGAAACAAAAGGAAAAAACTTAAGAGCTAGGCTGAAGTTTTGTTTGAATTTCTAAATTTGGTTTTCTTCTAAACAAAAAACTAGTTTGCCTATTACTGAAAACTCTCCTAAAATTCTTAAGAAATGTTCATTAAAAGCTGTGGATCATCTAATAGAATTTGATGTAATGAGTGTACTTTTTAATAAATAGTTTAATATTATTTACTGGGAAAGTTCTTTTTTGCTTTCATCATTCACTAATCAAATAGTTTAAAAGGGTCGATATAATATTCTATCAAACTCTGGCGGTGAAACAAAAAGGGAAAGTAGATCCAAAGATCCATCAATGTTTTTGGTTGTGTTGTGATTCTTCAGATTGTTGATGGGTTACTATATGCAAAATACGTACTATATATATATATATATTCATATTACATGATGCCTTAAGTTTGCTTGAGATGGATGATAGGATTACCTTGTTGAAGTAAGAACTTACAATTTGTGAATTTTAATGAATGGGGAAAAGTTTTAGTTTTGGGGGTTTTAGTGTTTGAACTAGACTGACTGCTAGGAAGGGACAAAATTTAATGAGATATGAGAAGAAATGCCTCATTCTGATATAATACAAAATAATAATGATAAAAGGTATATCATGAAAAAACATGGTTGAAAATCGAGTAGGATAGACTATTAGTTTTGTGAAAGGTCTAAAAAAGTATGAAGGCCGTTTTGCGGAGGAGGAGGTGAATGGCATGAGGTTGCTTCGATTCATGGGATAGCTTCCCTTAATGCTTTAATTTTCAATAAAAACAATTTTTGCGGAATTTGATCCCAATAATAACAAATACTATGAACGACCTGACCTAAAGTGAAAGTAAACAGTGTTGTTGCGGACTTAATGCCCAAGGATCATTATTTTTTCAATGAAATGTCTTCAGTCTTCGCTTTTAAAGTATGTAGTGCGTTAAACCCGGATGAAAGGTACTGGGAGTAAGAATACGGGAGGATAATATGATGATGCTGGGTACTTTTTTTACTGTGAGTAAGTTGAATAAAAGGAAACTTTATCCATTCAAGGGAAATGATGTAATTTAAGACTTGCAAAACTACTTGAATAAACCCTCTTTGTCAACAACTTTTTCTGCGTTTAAATGAAAAACAAAAGAAAACGGACACGTCCAGTGCAGTGTTTGCAGGACTTTGTTACATGTCACATTATAGGCACTTATTGTGATTATGCCTACTTTATGAACTGTGTTTTTTACTCACCATCAACCGTTTTCCTCCGACAAGGTCGGTTTCTTAGTAGGGGCTCGTCTTTGAAATGTAAACACATGCATTTACAGCGGCCATTGTACTCGAGTCCAGCAGAGTCTTCGGGACATTGATGACAGTATTGCACAATCCATAAATCCTCTTCGTTTATTGTATCCAGTTCTATTGGACTTCCTTCTGTCACTACAGCACCTTTGCCGACAATTCCTTCTGAGCGCAAGTGGCCTGTGAAATCAAATCAAAATGTTCATAAATTTTGTGAATCCTTTTTTTGCATGGTGCCATGTGTTCTGTAAGCCATTTCAAACGATGAATATAGAAAAATTCATATTATATTATATTGGAAGGTTGAAGGACTCTCTAAAAGTCTTGAAGGACATCATTTATTCATGGAAGCGTACTGTCTTAGTGTCTAAAATCAATTTGATCATATATTTATGTTCGCATCTTTACACTTCATTTCGTTACATTGAAAAGGTTAGGGAAGGCGCAAGTGTGGAAACAATAAGATTTTATACATGTATATTATTTCAATTTTCGAGACATGAAAGATTTGAGATTTAATAAAACTTTCATTTTCTTTCGAAGTCTGCGAAGAACTGAATAATATCAAATAAAATGTGAAAGTTTATAAAGTGCAATTTAAAATAAAACGATATAAGTATGCACAGATGCTTTTACTGTACCCAATTGATTTGCAATCACAAGGGCTTATAAGTACATCAACGTCAAGGAAGCTTACGGTCTAAAAAATATGCTTTTGATCTCGACAAACTAAGTGCACTATATGAAAGCATGAAGTGAGATGACGATGTCGACCTAAAAGAAACAGGCGTGAAATAAAATTGTAATTCATTATTGATGTGAATTCCAATGGAACAAGAAAAAATGCAAATCCCTTTGGATTATTGGAGATGCGATGCAACCTATATAAGCTCCTTTGTTGTTCTCATTTAAGCGAAATATTGTATGTGTGAATGCTAAATTAAAGTACAAGTCAAATGACAATTGTGTTATTCTTTATTGTAGAACGGAAATGGAATGGCATGTTGCACTTGCTTAAATGAAAATGGAATATTGGAGATGAAAGCACAGCCATAATAAATATGCATGCTACGTGTATACAGTTTGATTCATTCGGAAAATTGTCTATGCAGAGATAAAAGATAGAAGTGTGTACAGTAAAGTAAGTCATAAAAGAAACTAAATAAAACATTTACATCATCAACAGCATCCAGTAGCAAACCTAATTTCAGTTTAAGCTAGGGCAATTTTTCAAACCCGAGAAATGGAAAACAAAATGAAATGAAAGTAATTTATCAAGCTTTTTACTTAAGAAAGATTACTGGAGCTTCTTTTCCACTTTACTGCTAAGAATTGTCATATGCTCATGTTATAAGAAAGCTGTTACTCACATTGTATTATTTATAAGTATTTTGTTTTTGATGTTGACGTGTTTGCATCTTTATTAATTTTGGAGAACAGAAGATGGCGTTAAATAATTAAGTTGGTTTGGACGGTTTGGACAAAAGTAACTCGTAAGTGTACAAGAATAGCTACACTAATGAAACAAAATTGCGTCAAAATACGTGAGCAAATAAATAAATTCGATGAACAATTACCTTACAATTAAGGGAAAGATTTAAGGGGTTAAGATAAAGATGTTCTAAAAGCAAAAAGGGTTGTTGAATAAGACGTAACAAAAGTATAAAATCTCTCTTTAACTTACTCATAGTTGGTATTAGGAATTCTAGTTTCAAATGCGTATTTAACTCAACTCTCTAAAAAAGTAATTAAAATTGTAGGCACTTTCAATTCCAATCAAAAACAACCACTTTAAGGAAAGTTGAAGGTTAAGTTATTGAACTACAATTAATATGTCAGCAATTTTAAATGACATATTAAGAAATTTAAAAAAGTAACTTTATTTTCCAACTTTTCCAACAGGTTAACAAAATGATTTCAATACTTGACAGCTGAAGTTGGCAATGTTTGAACAATAGACACTTCAAAGATTTCATCATAATATTCTGATTGGGACTGCGTCCTACATAGAGTATCTTATACTCGTCAAATGATGCTTACGTATTTTTCACCAGAAAAATTAATTAATAGTAGTTGCTACTAGACAAAAAAATGTGAAGTACTAAAATGTAATCTATCTACTAAAACTAACAAACATTGTGAACGAAACTTAATCTTGTATGGTTCTCATTCAACATTTCATTTGGTGAAAGTTTACAAGGGTGATTGTAGATACATATATTTATAATGATGTGCGTCGGCAATTTTTTAAATCTGTTATCACCATCAACAAACTTGTACTTTTCAATTTCGCTTACTAATGTGTTTACATATTCATGGTGGTATGGTGTTTGGTTGGAGGTGAAATACTGGATGAATTGCATGATATTCTATATTTTACATCTAATATGGTGCCGTATGCGTACACTAATGTAAGAATTTAGGTACTATACACGTGTACCTACCACTGTCTAAAGCCCAACGTAGTTTTGAATTTCACAATACTTCAATGCTAATTGATACGCCAATTAACTCAACCATATAATATAACATGTCTAAAATTAGGTTTGTATCCAGACGCGTAGTATAAATAATGTGTGTAATGTGATGACTACTTTGGTGTGGTGCCCTGGAGTAATTCATTTAGATTTATGTTCCTTTCGAAATTAATTTGTAGAAAGTTTACAGTCAAAAGAATTGAATTTTGATTTTAAAATGGTTGTAATTTATGCTACACAAGATATAGCTAGATACACACAAAGCCATTAAATTAAAAACTGCGCAGTTCAAATTTTCTCTCAAGCCTGACAAGTCAATAGAAGTGTGTATCCTCATCATATGCATTTCAGCATTTGCCTTTGCCACGCACGCCACTTGAGTCCAGTACTAGTTACTAGTTGAATACGTTATCTTTATAAAGCATCACTGATCTCGATCGAATCGAATCACTCTTTCCGTTTTGTTCGCTGTTTCTCTCGCGTTCTCTTGAAATCAACAAATTTATCAAGCTACTCATTGTTTCATAAACTGAAAAGACATGTAAACTAAAACATTAAATGTTTACACATTAAATGACTGCCATTAGTCAGTCGTCTCGTTTTTCAACAACAATAACAAAAGGAAGGTGATTATTTAATGTAGTGTTTTGAGATTTTGAGCAATTCAGCAAAATTTATACTACTAATTGAATGTGAGTTTCTGATTTTGTTCTAAATTATGGGCCATTATACGATAGAGATTTTGATTTTATAATTAGTTTAAATAATCGTCTGATTGAACGAAAAGGACTCCACTGTTAGAGTTTTAGCTAATTTAATGCAATGCTTACCACTCTCGTTTGTCTAGCTTTTTAATGTATGTAATTTTCATTTTGGTTTGTATGTATTTTGCGTACCAAAATCAACATACGTTCAACATTATAGCATCGAATCCACGTGATTTTTTTGTTTTGATCGTCACGTTCACGTTTCGGTTGTTTACGCAAATTTTATTTACTTGATTGAGGTTTCGTTTGGCATTTATGCTGTCACATTAAACTATAAAAATACGCAATATGTACATACATGCATAGTAAATACATTATGAACATAATAAGTTGTGATTTGTGATATAACGAATGTAAATTTTAGTTACTAATCCCACTTGACAGTCATGCATATATGTATGTAACTAACATGCATAGCAAGAACATTAAACTTCATTTCATATGAAATGAGAAAGATTTCACAGTATGATCTCTTCAGAAAATCCTCTTTCACATAAATCAATATACTCTACAAAATTGCACATTCATAAATTGTGGACAGACACAGAGATTTATTGTGCGTATGCCCTTGCTTGACTTGATAGGCGTGTAAGCCTACGTATTGTTTACGGTTGTCCGGTTCTATCATGTTATGTAGATTTTGTTGGTAAGTCATAAATGAAGATACTATATAGAACATGACACAAGCTTTGCAAAAATAGATCAGAGAAAACAAGAAACTAGACTGAAAATGGAACTACTATGTTTCAATGACTATTAAACATGCTATAAATATAACGACGAGTCGCCAAATTATGATGCTACGATGTTACCCGTAAACACTTGAGTGAAAATTACTTGCTTTTTCATCCATCACTTCTTTCTGTTTCAAGGACGAAGCGGTCAAGAAAAATTAGTACTCTTTTGATACACCCCACAATTATTACTTAAGATGGGAGTAGTGAACTATGAAAGTGCGAAGTGCTACGCACTCTAGCTCTAGTGCCCTTCTCCATAATAACTATAACTGTTTTGTAGAATAAAAGCATGCCTTCTTTTTATCCAGCCAGAAATGTGCCAAGAAACGTGATCAACTGAGAGTTTGTGTAGGCACATGAATTATGTAGCTTTTTGTAGCTTTATATTATAAAAAGTAAATCTAAGACGCAATTTAATTTGAGTTATTAGTTGTCTCCTTTGAAGTTTTTATCATAACAAAATGACATCTTTATTGAAGCTGAGGATCTTCAAAGCTATTAATCGTTCAAATGGTTTCTTTAGCAGACTTCCGATTATAGTAAGCTCATAATATAAGTTGTTTCCATCAACGTTAACATGAAAATACTTTTCACTTTTATTAACCAAAACCATCAATTCAGATTTTCAGTAACCTAGTTTTTTATTACAAAAAGCTATTTCTGTAAGAATACAACAGGCGGTTTGACAAGACAGAGAAAATACAAAAAACGTGATTCCGCAATAATTCTAATCTTTGTATACTTCATTCCGAAACTATTCTGCCTTAGGGCAATAATCCAAGCTTATCCCATATGTCACAAGTTATGCAAGAGAATATGCAATTTTAAGGAGGAAATATAGGAAAGTGGAGAATTGCTAAAAAAATTGTTAATTTCCCAATCGAACATCCCACATAACTACAGAAAATAGCTGATCTATTTCTATCCTTTAATCTAGAATTTTTGTGCATACGCATAAAAAATACATAACCTATCCACTATTTACTGTTTTCGTTCAGAAAGTCAATTCCAGTGAAAGTAATTTATGTACAAGAGAGGTACATGAACTCGAAACAGAGATGATCTAGATTTGTTCCAAAGGAAATACTTCGTAAACTCTTGAATAATTTGACTTCTGTATATTAAATCCGAAAAGCCACTTTCAAAATGTACTTTTGTTGGGATTTGTTTGTTTGAAAGTTTGTGTTGTTGGCGGATATAAAGAGAAGAGAAAGCAAAGCTGAGAGAGGATTACGTAAAGAAATTGGGTTATACGAGGATTTGCAAATAGCACAAAAGGTAATAATATAGTTGGTCAAAAAATACGGAATAAATGCCTAGACTAAAGTTTCATGTTTTGCTATATAAATAGTTATGGTTTGGTACACCATGTCGTGTGGTTAGAATATATAGGAAATAAATCATTTGTTTAGTTAGATGATGCTGCTGTCTTTTCAAAGGGGATAAAAAAAACTTGATAAGACGATATGTATAGCAAGTACAGTTATAATTGGCTATTAATATAGAGTAACATTAACTGAAATGTTGCTTGCTATTATTGATATTTGTTTTTTATAAAAAGGATCACTAATTAATTAAGCTTGTGTAGCATCTTTGTTGAATATTTGTGTTTGTATGCAATTAGTTTTCAGAAAAACCTCAAACCAATCAAATAATTTCTGCGAACAATAATTTTGGAGAGACAAAAGAAAGACAAAGAAATTTTGGAATTCTCTACGAATACTCGGGACAGCATGATTGGTTGTATTGTTAATTAAAAGTTTTCTTTTACTTCTTCTCTGCATGGTTCAATCTACTGAATGAATTACACAAGCAAAGTCATTTGTATTGTATAACAAGCTAGATAATATTTGGTCCATAAAATTTTGCCGTCTGATGTATGTATGTATTTATAATATGTTACGTAACAAAGCTTTTACTGATGCTATGCTAAAAAACCTTATGAACCTACTAAATTGGATAAAAAAATGAGGAAGGATACAGAACGCCATGTCATATAATGCCATATGTCAATTAAATGAAAAGGAAGGAAATTATAAAATATTTTTACGCAACTTACGTCTTCTAAATCGTCTCGCCTTCCCCATATTTGCAGAGTAGTTTATACGTGACAGGTGACAACTTCAAGTACTCTAATGGAAACTTGTTTTGCACACTTATTATTGTTGACAATCGTAAGTATAGTTTTCTTTGAAAAATCGTGTTTTGAAATTCAAGATATATTTTTGTATAAAAATTGTAAGTTTGATTGATGCAGTGCTATTTTAAGTTGACATCGTCAAATTGCTAAGCTTTGTGGTACAAGCTGACCGGAACAGAATCATTTAAGTTTGGAATTCGTGGAGGAGTGCAGATATGCATTATAAGTACATACACACTATATCAACTCAATATGTGATAAGCACCTAGTATAAAATTACTAAGATGTAACTTGTTATTGTTATACGGTCACTTGCACAACACCAACAAGTAGTTTACGTACAAAATATAAAACTGTTTTCCAAAGGAAGTATCAGTTGAAACGCAGTAGTTTACGTGAGCAAAATAAGTTACGAAGAAAGGGCTCATGTTTCTCTTCTGTCCTCGAAAAAGAGATTTTTTGTTTGTTATGCTGCGTTGTTGTGTGTGTGGTTGAAATTCAATTACCTCAATTTTCGTACAATACTTTTTGAAAGAGATTCTTTGCCGAGTGATGTGTGGTGAGTGCTTGGAGAAGTAGTGGAAGAATGTACTCAACTTTCTCGTAACAGAAATATATAAGTACTTTTTAGAGTTGTACGCGTACTTTCAGGATTCAAAAGTGAGGATTTAACTTGAGGTGATGATGATATTTTTTATACTTTTTGGGGGACTCTCTTTTACATAAATAAGTTAGGATTGTTGAGAAAATGTGACCGAGTAAATGGATCCTCCAGAAACTTGATTCGTTCGAACCATTAGCTTAAAAGAAAAGTATAGTGCTGATGATGTTCGGAGTAAAAAGCATTTTCAACTTTTTTAAAGGAAAAACAGTTTGGAAACTTTTGACACTTTCTAAATAGTATGTAACAGTGGAAGCGACACAACAACAGCTCATCACTTTGTCTCTTTGAAATATCAACGTCAACGGTCTATAACGGTATTGGTATATGGTACTCCTTTTGATGATTTTATCCCAGTGCAAAGTGTAACAAGCAATTGTTTGAAGAGTTGTAGGTGGTAAATGTTAAGATAATGTATGTAAGTTTTTATGCTTTCTTCAAAATCTCTTGTTAAAACAGCATTGCTCCGAGTATTTATATATGACTTGTAAAGAGAAGAATGGGATTTTTGAAGCCTCAAAAATGTATTTTATTCTGTGGAAAATTTTAATTGAAAAAAACGAATAATAAATCTCAATTTTACAATCTTGTAATGTATGCACAAGTATTTATTTTTTCACTGGTGAATACGGAATGAAGTTAAGGAATTTTCTGAAAGTATTGAGCTTTTTGGTAGAATAAAAGAGAGAGAAAAACGCGTTTTTATCTATGTTAGCACTCTGGCCAAGAATGTGCAATTAAACGATTATACTTGTATCAAAGAAGTATGTATTTTGTGTGAATGAATGCGAAATGGAAGAAGAGCAAAGTGGAAACTGCTTCAAAGCTAAATGTAAAGATGCGTTGGAATCTGTTTATTTTTTGAGTGTGCGGGAGATCACAACTTATCTGGAGCGAAGTCCATATAGAACTGATTCGGTTTGGCTACGTGTCTGTTGAATAAAGCAGACTTGGATTTCAAAAGGAAGGGTTTCCTCTCCAGTTGAGAAGCAGTAGCTGTTGCTAACTCATCCGATGACACAGTGCAACTGGTGGAAAGGCTACGGAGAGCCTCCGAAAAAAGGAAGCATTTTCTCACATTGCTCCAAAATGCTACTGAAATACCAAAGCTATGCTTCAATATTTTCCATATCGCACCAAAAAAATCCTGACATGTATCGTATCGTATCCCGAGTTTCCCGAGCGTCAAACCACATCACACTCAGCAAAGCACTTACGTTGCGTTTGGCTTAGATTCGGACTTCATTTCATAAAACATAAAATAACCAAAATATTGTACACACAGCTTTTTCTTTAACTGTACGTGTTGGGATGTGATGTCTACGTATTTCCTTTTTAGCCAAAAGTGTCATGTAAAGAAATTTCCCTCATTCACATTTCCACGCATCCAATTTCGAGTAAGGATTTTTTTATGATCGTTTATGGACGTTTTACCATCCACTTTACTTATGTTATTGTTGCCCTTTTGTTGCTACTGTGTCGTGTGTGTCCATACTGTGTCTGCCTGTTGTGTAACAAAAAGTCTCTTTATTTTTTTAAACAATGCATTTTTTTCAGCCTACTACCAAACTTGTCTACAAAATATTTTTCATCCTTTTCATTCTTGTCGTTTTTTTTTCTTGTTTAACTTATCAATACATTTCATGTAAATAAACAAAAACAAGTTTTGTATTTATTACGTAATAGTGAGTTTATCTGGAATTTTTCTCTCTTATTTTGAAAAATTATTTATCAGAAGGAATTAAGAAAGGTATTAGTTTCGTAATAACTTTAAAAAAACTTTACAGTTAACTTACAAATATACCTACAATTATTATGCTTCGAATTATTTACGACCTCACCTTTGGCTTCCACGTGCCAGTTACATGATTATACAGTATTGATAAAGATGTTGACATATTTTTGCTGTCGGATAGAAAAGCAACATACTGAAAAATACAAATAAATATACAACAATGAATGAAACAACAAGAGGAAAAGCATGCAAGAAATAATAATAATAAAAAATGACAAAACACTCTGCAACGGTTTTTTATTATATTTTTGTTTAAAAAATAGTTATTACTATTATTACACATGTGTTTTACACAATGATTTTCCAGTAGATAGATAGAGTGAGTTAGTAAAGAAACCATGTCAAAGGTTACCATTATTGTATGGTCGCCCTTGTTTCCATGAGCGTGTTCCCCTTCAACTGGTCACTATCAACTCACGGGATCAATACTGATTGCCTTCAAAATGTGGTTCCCGATAGCGACAAGGGCGACCATACAATATTTTTGGGGAAAATATCTGACATGGATTCCTTCACTGTTTTGGTAGAGCTCACCCTCTCCATTATTACCTATCTTTCCTCCAAGGTTTTACATGTCATCTCCGTAATATTTTTCTCTTTCATTGGATTCCTCCAATAATAGCTCATTTCTTCCATACTTGTTTTGAAATAACATCACAAGCTGTCGTATATAATATTACAAAATCCACACAATGGCAAATAGAGGGATGTAAGAGTTGTATGAATGATGTATCAAATTTAAGACGATACCCTTAATTCTCATCCCGTCATGTAATCATCACCATCATCAGTCTCAGTCTCTTTAAAAAGTTTGAACAGTGAACAAGATCACAAGAGATTCTTAAGGATTACAAAACTCGTTTAAAGGCTGATATAAAAGAGTTCTTAAAACGCCTCTGCTCATTTCCAATTCTAATTTTTTAAACATCTAACAATGATCATCATGATGGGATGACGAAAGTAGACAGATATTCTGCTGGTAGTCGCAGTCTGTACAAAATCAGGTAGTGCACGTCGCAAAACAGATGTACCCATTTGCCACACGAGTGTGTGTGTGTACAATACATACATCCATATTATATGCGTGTGCGTGTTACGATCATTTCATATTCAAAGAGTTTTCAAAAAAAAAATCTCCATCCTGCTGTGCATCCACTTCCGCATGTTTTTCTTTTGTACTTCCTAAAAAAGAAAATAAAAATATGTATTACAGAAATCCTGTCTTGTGAAGTGGCAAATGGAATCCATATCGGCATCGGTGACGGCGGCGGTGGTGTGTATCGATCGACAGCTTAAAAGGAGAATGACAACTCGGCTCACAATTTACAGCCAAACAACAGTACAAATTTTCGAGTTGATGATGATGATGAGTTTTAGGATAAAATTGAAGTTGTAAAATATGATAGTTTTGAAAATACAAAAACTTCCTCTCTCCAGGCTACCTCAAGTCGACAATAAATAGTTTTGAGATGAGTCTTTTGTTAAGAGAAATGTACACCACCATATTGAACACTTTACCAAATTCATTGTACCAATTGTCTTTTCTTTCGCGTGGGTGTACCTATATATTACGAACTATTACATGAATTAATTTGATATCCTTCATCTTCCTAATCCTGCTGCAAATTCCACCGAGGATGCCTTAAAGCAGGAATCCAGTAAATCTGTATTACATATTATGTATGCAGACTGACTTAACAACTTTTTTCCAGGAAAAAAATTCCATTTTACTTTTACGCGTGTGTAACATTTTTATATTATTTTTTACAAGGCATAAATACTTACACGTTTGAAAGAGGAAAAATCTGGGCGTGTGCCTAATTTAAAAGAATTTAGTTAATTCACTCTCTCACAAAATTGCATTGATGCTGGCTTATTCTAATCTGACTATATAATTTACTCTGCAATTTCCTTATGTCTTTTCTTCCTCTCCTTCTTCTTCCGCGTCCTTGTGTTCAATTAACTAAATCTTGGAAAATATTATCTCAGAGACTCGTTGTTTACTGACTGGGTTGTTACTATATTATCTGTAAATACAGTGTATAAGCTTGAAAATGGCAAAGTATATCATATTCTAATTCTTTATATGAAACTGTTTCCCATTTTTCTCCAATTTTCCTTTCATTTCATGTGAAGCAGCTATTATTCATCGTCTTTCATCTTGCGGTTCTTTACGAGTTTTACCCAGTTTTCGTCTCGCTTCCGTTATGGTTAATGATCACAATCTGGATATGGCTTGACCTCAGCAGCAGCACTATAACTGCAAAGCAAACATAAGTCAAGTCAGTAAAAGTATGCTGCTGCAGTGCATCTCTTCATCCAAGTTTGATAATTATGGCTGACCTGAGTAATACATGGGAATAAAGTGCAGAGATAACAATTGAATGTAGACCAAACAAATGCAATATATCGCACATTTGACGCCTGTTCCTGTGCTATACTGATTCATTATTTTTATTTTCGATATGGATGGAACTCACTGGTGACTTGTTGTCAGGATAAATTATTTTGTATTATCAGCAGTAAAATATTTTCTCTTTGCGTTCAAGCATTAAGTGTGTTTGTACATTGAGTTTTCCATTAACTTTTATCAGAAAAACAAGGTTGGTTGGTTAGTTTGCAAACAAACATGTACATTTATAATATGTAATACATGAATTCTATTATAAAGATGCATACATCATACAGTTTTCCGCTTTTACCGGCGGTAGTCCTCCACTTTGAGTTTACTTTTCTCTTTGAGCAGACTATCTGACGCTGGCTAAGTAAGATGAAAGAAGAATGGACATATTCTACATCTTTTACAAGACTCAGACAATAGAGCATACATTCTCCGTTTTATTTTGCTATTTTAAGTGGAAAAGCGTAGGAAGAATTTTTGCGTTTTAAAAAGTATCATATTTCTAGTAATGAATGTACACATCACATGACATTCGCATCCCTACCTGCTTAATTCGCTTCAGGCACATCATTTTCATGTTTAGCACGTTGCATTCTAATTTATGCCATGCTTTTTGCTTAAAATTATTACTTTATTTCAGTAGTACACATACACATTACAGTAAGAAATGTTCCACACCTTACCATTACCAAGCTATAATATGAAGGGGCTGTTTAAAATACTAGCAACGCCACAGAAGAGTTCTGTTTTAAACCTAACAGCTTTTATCTACGTCTCGTCGCATAACTTTCTTCAATTAATTCAGTCAGAAATCGTTTCAAAGGGTTTGCAGAATATTTTAACGATAAACCCAATGGTCCCATTTGAAAAATCTTCAGTACATGTGGAAGCATACCATCATATTTTTTTGTCTTTGTACATTCTGCGGGTGTTTCGGTGTCTTGTGTTTATACTAACACCGTTTTTCAATGAATTGACAAAGTTTTGTAGTTTTCCATTACATTATGTATCACGTCAATGGTCACATCTCACATTTCTAGGTCTGGTTCAGCTCATATCTTTCAGCAATGCTAACAAGTAACATGTGGGGCTCAAGGCTCAAATAAGAAATGAAAGTCATAAATAATTTTTACACAATAACAAACCCTTTTCACCCACGCTCCATCAATCCAATCAAATTAAGAAGAAGAACAAACATAATGGAAGAATTTTAGAGTTTTAACCATTATTCTTGTGTCAAGTCACGTTTCATTGTTCTAGATTACTTCATTTACCATTAAATTTTCTGTATGCAACGTGCTATATGTAAGCCAATTGGAAACATATCCCAGTAACATTATATCACTTAATACGTTAGGTAAGTTCGTATTACTTTCGAGTCCAAAGTTTCTCCCCAACACAGTCTGTGAGAATCACAAACAATTGTTATTACTTTACTTGTAATTAAGAGGACAAATCATACAATGTGTGGCTGTATCTTATGAAAAACTTCCTCATAATAATCATGTCCTCGTAGGATACGAGGAAGACGAAGGAATTTAACCTTGCAAGTTCCCCGTAATATTTTTATTTATGACCTACCATTATATGCCCTTGAGGGTTTCACAAATAGAATGGTAATATATATACAAAATACTATAGAAAGAAAAATCTTATCCAACAGTTATGCTACGAGTGAGATGCAGTAGTGGTGTCATTGTTTGAACGGACAAACGACTTATAAGAACTCAGAACTGGCCATTCCAGATGAGTTTGCTCTGGTTGACTAAAATACTTTTGATAAAAGAAATACTCAATACGTGTTACTAACATGCAACTTAGCAAGTTTTACTGCTGTCCCAAAAAAAATTGTTTTCTTTTCTCACATCATCATTATCATCACCGTTCCCAAGTTCCCAGTAGCCGGTTGCCGCTCGTGTTATCCAATTCTTCCTCTTTCGTTCTTTAAAAGTGTTATTTTTGCGTTTGCTACACTTTGTACTTATTACTTAACATGTTTTATTACTATTATTTTTGTACGGGGAGAAACAGGAGGGAAGGGTGGGCAATATTTAGGAAAAGCAATAATAACACAAGTTAAGTGCCTTTTGTGCCCGTGTCTACTCTGCCAATCCGGAAAAGGTTATGCATGCGGCACAGTAAAAATGGTAAAATAGATGGATATAAGAAGGGTAATGATGAATATTAGTACAAAAGTTAATACATATATGTTGTTGGCTTAACTAACTTACAATAATACGTGAGCATAGGTGAAGTCAAGTATTTTAGTGGAAATATTTGCCATATGGAGCCTGCTGCTCCGACTCCCATTCCATTGCATATATTATTGTGTGAATAAGCAAAGTGGATTTTCGGTTTTTCTCTGAAACACAACCCAAAAAAAGCTGAGAATGCATTGGTACGCCGATAAAGCGTCGTCGTCATTGCCATCGCTGTCATCATTATCATATCATCATTCTCTTCAGCTGCAGCTCTCCGACTCCAACAAAAACTCTCGCTTTTTTAAGCTGACTACTACAGATAATGTTAAGCCAGCTTAAGAAAAATATTTGACTGACGACGACGAAAGGAAGAGCAGGAGCGACGCTTTGACTATGATGGCGATAATCGTAATGTTGATGATGATGGCAAACGGGAATCTCATTTTCCTACTAAACCATCCATTTGATATTTTGACGATGACGCCGAAGGGAATAAAATAAAATCCTCCGAGGAGATCGTGTAAAAGAAGTGATCAAACACTTTTACTTGCATATCTACGGGATTTTCACTTTTCTTTCCAAGTTTTCTTTTCGTTTACTTTTAAGTTTTAAGAAAATGAAAGAGCTAATATATAATACATGAAAAGATGCATACCTACAGATTTCTATGTATTCCCTAGTTTACATTTTGATTTCACGCTGGGTGAGTTTCACTATGTTAGGTAGTAATGATAATGACTACTAAACTACACTCACTCCTTGAATATTTTTAGATGAAACTACTTGTAAATTCTTGCATTATTTATTAGAAAGCGACAACGTTACATCCAAAGTGCCATTTCTGGGGATACTCCAGTGAGATATTTCCGCTGTATCCGTCATCTCCATAAAAAGTAAAAGTTATAAGGTAAACATGGCTGGCTGTGTCGTACTATGATGACATGAGTCATTAATTCTTGATGTATATAATGATGATCACACAGTATGTGCTCTAACGACGATGAGAATTATGATGTGTGATGACATTGTAGATAAACTGAATCAGTCCCGTCCTAAAGTATAAAAAAAATCATTTTAAATTTGATATATATGAAAATACATGGAAAATATTTTGGAATTTGTTTCAGAACCAGTGTTCGTTGTGCCGCTTTGTGTTTACAACGAACGGTTAAAGTTTCTTTGAAAAGACTGTTTTCCATTTCATTCCAATGTGCTATGCTCCATAAATATGATATGGAGTTTGGAAGGAGAGGAAAAGTGAGAGATGAGATGAGTAGAGCATGAGGACGAGACAGGAGTAATTTGCTAAGAGTCATTTCACCAGGAAGGTAAACAAAAAAAGGGCATGCTTCAGACGTTAATGCTCTCATAGGAGACATTCAATCTATCGAAAATTTGCTACTATAAAGTTTAACATGCTATCAACAGAAGAAAATACACGTTAATATGTTTTTAGTAGAACTTGCTGTTCAATACCCTTTTATGCTTGCGTAATGGAAAAAGAAACAACGCAGTTGTAACGGAATTTACTTCCACCCGAATGAAAAATGTGAAGCAATGCTGTGTAAAAGTTTTGTGCAAAATGCGTATATTCAACATTAGTGATGATAAACATGCCATAACTTTCAACCTTAATTGTGGAAACGTGCTAAATTTGCCCGTTTTTTTGTTGCTTCGAAAAACCGAACCGAACCGTACGGAACGAATTTCAACCAGATTTTAATGGAATTGTGAACAGTAAATAGTCATTATGATGATGATAATGATAAAATTGTTTTCTCCATGTGCCAGAGAACTGCTTGCTGCGCAGAGAACAACCACTTTTATGGGCTCAGTTAAAAAATTGAAATAAACAAGTATAATTCTGAATGTTACTTGGAGGAGAAATTTTTTAGTTCTATTTTCGATAAAGTTGATTAGGCGACTTTTTATGCATAAATTTAAATATATGTATTCTAAATACAAGAAAAAGGCATTAGTAGTACCTTTTGTTATTCGCATGAATTTTTAGCACTTTGCAAATTCTTTGAATTAAATTTTACCAGGAAACATTCGTCATTATTGTTCATAATTTTTCCAACATCCTACGCTGAGTTGTCTCACAAACATCAGAGCTTCTTGTTTTTGATTTATTCAAGTAAGCATAAGTACAAGAAAGAATCCTTCAGAGAAATGGACAAAATACAATATAAGAATACAGTACAGACATAGTACATTATTACGTACGAAATTTTATTTAACTACGCACGTGCTGTAGTTTGGAAAATATTTCCTGAAATTCTACTTCATCTAGTTAATAGTATTACAATAGTGTAATCGTCTGAAACTTTTTATTTTGGCCTTCTAGATAGATTCCAGGTATTTAAAAATCAAAGAATATCGACACAACAAAACTCATTGGGGCTACTTATCATACTTGTACTTATACACGAGAATCCTTTATCAATTTCGAAACTTACTTTCAACCAACCTACTTTTCTTCGTAATTACTTGTTTACGTGGACGTTGTTTATTAAGGACCATTTCTTACTAAATTGGCCCCATAAAATTTGCAAACATTTAATTATTATTATCAGAAAAATTTAATATCGTTTTACTAAACAGTTATTTTTAAAAAATACATTCAAATTTGTTCCGGGGACTTAAACTTCAGTTTTTAAATCGCTGGAATGATTCATCTTTTGCCTTACTATCTTAATTCAAAACTCTAGAACAGCTTCGAATTATATACATGATACATATGTGTAGTTTTAAATTGGAGACAAATGCATTTTTTTTACTATTAACCGAGTATTTTAAGAGACTGGTTCTTCAAAGTGGAGAAATTTATTTTTTAAATATCTACTTTCGTGAATACCACAAAGTCACCTTTAATTCATCCATTGGAGTGTACACACAAATAAGATTGGTTAAATGTAGGTAGGTACTTAAATGTCAGTTTACCTAGTGGGGCATATTGAGACTGAGACAGGGCTCCGGCTGCGATAACGGTACTAATTACAATATCAGACAGATAATGATACTACTGATGTTCAATCATGTATGCTGTACGTAAATTAGTGATGCTGGCAGACATTAGATCTGTAATTAATATGCAATACAGTTTCAAAATGCCAGCAAATTTTATATGGAAACACACACCAGAGGTCATAGACAAAAGCTCGAATACTTTTATCTACTACAAAAGCGGAGGGAATTTTATCTGCAATGCAATGGTTTCATTTTGTCAACAAATTTTTGATTTTGACTTTTTTTGGGATTCGTTACGTTTTCTCCAGAAACCATGCAATGTACCAAAGCTCATTGGTTCAAATGTGCAAAACATCAAAACGAGATTGTGTGAAGAAAACTTCCCAAAAATCATCTTTTTGAAGGAGTTTTGAATTACTAAGCACTGAAATGAAAAATGTTATATATGCCTTAAGTTGTTCTATTTAGATTCGTCAATCATATCTGATTTTCACAGGATCAAAGACTAGGAAGTAAATTGAACGTTTGTCCATGAAAATCTACTTCTAATACATACTTCGAATCATGTTCCTCTTTACAATATTTACATTGCAGGTAGCAGGTAAATGATTAAAGGAGTGAGTGAAAAGTTTGTCTTCTATTTCTCATTGAAGAACAAAACAAATGGATATAAGAGTAGTGCAAATTTAGGCTTCAGGAAATGGCTTAGATTATTGCTGTTACAAGGGAATTTAATTCTATCGAGTACAAAAATAACACTCGTGGTTTAATAACCTGTTTTGGTTGTTTTGAAGTCAAGTAACTTTCATAATTAAATAGAAATACATACAAAGTAGTTAGTACTTATATCTGTGTTGAGTGTTGACAGGACGGGCAAAATAAGCTTATAAACAAAATTGTTTAAAAATGCATTAAACAATATGTCTGGCTGGCTGGAGAGGTGAATGAATGGAAGGATAGAATTGTTTATGGGAAAACTATGAGATTAAGTATTACAGGGAATCAGGGATCATGTGCAAAATGTTTGATGTTTATTTCTATAATATTAGAACCAGAACAACACATATACATAATAATAAGTACACAATGGAAAGTGGTATAGCATTATATGATCTTATTTGATAAACAACTGGAGTACTTACAACTTACAAAAATATTAACGATAGCAATGATAGCATTACCTTAACTTATCCCACTAAACTAATAAAAAGGAAGTGCGTGTACTGAACAAGAAGGGTTCACTATCGTTCGTCGTACAATCTTAAACCCCTTTTGGCTAGGCGCATGCCGGAACGAAAAGTTCAAACTGATAAAAAGTTGGACTACCTGCAGAGTAAAATTGACAGATTTTTATTAGAATATGAATATCCTAATTTTTATAAACGTGTTAAGTGTACTGAAGTAGATGTAAGTAATTTAAGGAAGTGTTATGATTTTTTAACTGTTAGAGAGAGAAGAGATTATATTATTTTAAAAAATATGTTTTCAAATGTAAGGAAAGAACAGGTTAACGTTTCACAACGCGTGTCATGCAGAACAGCGAAGATTATCATTCTGCCTAAATTTAAATCGGAATGTTTTAAAAATAGCCTTAAATATAGATCTTCGTTGTTATGGAATTCCTTGCCAAAAGGCATTGATGTGGAGAAAGGTTGTGTTAATTTTTTAAGCAAAGTAAAAGATTTTTTAAGATTGTAAATTTATTTTTAAGTTAAAATTATACATGTAGCAATTAGTACATTATTTATTGTTATGAGTCACCTATGGGACAACAGAACATATGTACTGGACATGGCTAGACTCTTGAATAAAGATCAATTTCAATTTCAATTGAAAAGTAAATAAAAACAAGCGCGTGCAATAACAACCTTGTTAAACTTTCGGATAAGTACATCGTTCAAATCTCATCATCATCGCCTTGTCTTAGTTTTTCTTTCGTCTTATAGCATTTACGGTGTGGTTGATTTTATGATGATGGAATGATAGAGTGGGAGATCGGATAACTTACGAGTTTAGCAAGTTGCTTTTGCTACTTATTGCAAGGACCCCCAACATGCCACATTTTCCGGTTTTGGGATTTCTGTTTGTGAATAAATGAAAATGTAGTTGATGTGATGCAACTAAAAATCCAAAACTGTGGTTATACTTAGGAATATTATTTCGCAGTTTCCATCATCAAATAGCTTGATACATAGTATAAATGCAATTTGCAATAGAAACTTGATGCTGAATAGAAATCCATCTTGTTGAAAATTGCTTTTAAAGGAAATGACCACGAATTTGCTTGTCTATTTGTTTGTTTGCAGAGTTTATGAATATATATATCAGTTTTATTGCTTAATGTTACTCATAATTGTAAAGATACTTGTTTACAGTGATAAAAATCTTATATTATATGGAATATGGAATTAGATCAGATATAACAAGCATGGAACGCATATTGGTAGGTAGATTGTTTATAGGTATACTAGAAAGGGGCCCGTTTCGTGCACTAAGTGCACGAAAAAATTCTAGCATACACGTTAAATGATCTTTAAAATCCTATCTGTTTAATACTTGAATAAACCATTGTAACGATTAAATTAAGTAGCCGTATTGAAGGATAACATCCTTCGATAGGATGTAGTGAAAGACCCTTTAACCTTTACCCAAAGGGCTGACTTCATTTATCCTGTTTTGAACCAAGCACCAAAGAAACTCATTGCAAAAAACAGAATTCCAAAATTCTAAGTCGAAGAACAAATGACACATATAATAAATGTAACTTTCTAACTTTTGCCTTTACCCTAAAGCCAACCAACGACTACTCTTGAACTTGTGATTTTCGTCTCAAAATTCTAAAATTTGAACTTTCCCGCCTTTTCCTCGTAATGTGGTACTTCTAATTTTAAATCTGACCCCAAATTAGGTCTCTACACCTCCAATTCCCCACAGGATATTATTTTAGTCAAAATAATCTAAAATTTGAACTTTCCCGCCTTTTCCTGGTAATGTGGTACTTCTAATTTTAAATCTGACCCCAAATTCGGACTCTACACCTCCAATTCCCTACAGAATATTATTTTCGTCTCAAAATTCTAAAATTTGAATATTCCCGCCTTTTCTCACCACTTGTTGCTGCTGCTGCAAAATGCATGGGCATGGTAATTAAGTTACAGTTGATGTTGGTAGTGTAACGCATTTAAAACAACCATAGAGGAGAAGGTTGGGGAAAAAAGTGATGAAAATCGATAATAAAAAACAGATGAACAGTTGAAACGTCGCGTATTATTAATAGATGTCAGTGGCAAAAATGAGGGTCACCCTCGAGAAGGTTCAGTTATAAAATCGTTGCTTAACTTCTCACCAGCCAATCAGGTGAGGGTAATATATATATATATATATATATATATACAGAATGCGAGCTCGTTTCTTTCGATATGTTATGTAGGATTGCACCAAAGAACAAGGCTTACTCTATGTATGTACTATGCACATGAACTTCGTGCACGCACATATTTTTATCTTAACAATCAATGTGGTCCCTTGTCTTCTGCAGGGACCATTACATACATACATAATATGATCACGTGAAAACTTGGTGTTTTACGTGACTCATGTAACCTTAAAATACAATCGCATGGAATATTTCCACAAAATACATTTAACAAATTATAATTAATTAATCATGTACTCACACACCCAACATTTCCAGACTTGGGGAAAAGTTTCATGTATGCATGTTATACGAATAATGATTTTTTAAACTTAAAAAACCCAACAAGGAAAAATGTGTTCTAAATTTAAGATTTACGTCTGCTTATCAATTCCCTAGCAACTACCTGCACACCTGCCCATGTTTCCACGGAAGTATCCACGATTTGTTCAGGTGGCAAAAGGAACCCATAGCGACCCTCGTCCCTAAGTTCTACTGTGTAAACGAATTTAAATCCGCCACCACCTTTTGCCCAATCCTGACTTGATCCTGACGTCAAATCTGCCAAACAGAAAAATATTTTAGGTATATTGTATAGCATGACTAGGCAAAAAAGTAATACAAATACTAATACTGTTAATCGTTGATAAAGTTTAATTTACATAAAGCATCTCCCGAATTTCCAACTACATAACTTGTGTTAAAGTATGACTTCAACTCTGCCACCGCATCCTTAGCGACCTGCAATATTTCTTGGTGATCCTCCGGCGGAACCCTTGTATAGCCCCATGGGGACAGCCAAAGTTGACTGTAACTATGCAGTGTAATGTACGCTTCCCATGAAACATTATGATTTTGTGCCTTGTCCAAAATGTAATCAGTCATTCCTCTTGTTTCTGGTTCGGAGAAAGGCTCCGGTCCATGATAGCCTGAGTTGCATGGATTTGCGCTTGCGCCATTTGGGTCGCCCCATTCAAAACCATAATTTCTGTTAGCATCTACACCCACACAAGTGTTATTTTCCAATACGGACCTCGTTTTTCTCCACATTCTGTCTACCTCATTGGAGTAGACATACCCATCTGGGTTGAGGAATGGGGCAAAGTAAAAGTCGACTTGATCCAGGATATCAGCATATTTTGTGGAATTCGTGACAAGTTCATTTACCATGTATGTGATAACTGCTGTTGTAATATGCTCTCTAGCGTGAATGGTAGCATCAACCCAGAAAGCTGCCTTTGTTCGATTACTACCTGCATTGGATACTTTGTAAACGAGAAGATCCCTACCTTCGTAACTGCTACCGTATTTTTCGGAAGTTATCAAAATGTTTGACCCATTTACCGACCCAGCAACAAGATTGGAAAGCCAAGTGTTAACCTCTTCATATGAATGATACTCCTCCCAATCCATATCTCTTCTGGAATGCGCCTGCTTTCTTCTGCGTTCCTGTTCTACGAGAGCTTCCACGTTTGGAATCATGACGTGGTGGTCTATTTCGTGGGTAGACAAGAAACTGGTGACATCGGTGAATTCAGATGGTGACACCATCACGTCACAAGGACCATTGTCTTGGAAGGGTGCTCTCCAGACGTCATATTTGTCGGAGCGTATAAGTTCATAAATGGCTTGGTATTGTGCTGCCGTCTTGGGAGACGCTCGGATGACCTTGTAGCTAGTATATTGACATAAAATTTAGGATTATAATTTCGTTTTAATCAACATTAATAATGAGATAAGTAGTTGCGTTCCTATATTCTATATTACCCATGATAATGTTTGACTTTTTCTGTGGACATAACAGAAGTCACAGTACCGGTTATAAGGATCCCTAACACCAAAGCCGTAACATTTAAACTAGTGACCATGGTTACTTGTCAAAGTTTGTGACAAATGGTATTAACTGAGTGTTACACATTTACTTTGATGAATGATTTTAATTTCAGTAATTCATCATGCATGATAGCAAAAAAAATATTGATTTAACAATTCAAAAACTTATCATTTACATAATGCTCATATCAATTGCAATTGTTTCATATGTTATCGACTACTCGATAAATTATCAAAATAAGGTGCATACCTATACAATGAGCATACCTATGAGCAATATACCATATTTTCAATCGCTTGATCATTTTTTTCAATCAATTCTCCCCTTTTTCCTTAACCAGAAAACTGAGAAAATACAGAAAAACCAAAATATAATCATACATGCCATATGCGTCACCCACGAGTCACGAGGGAGATCACATTGATTTTCCTGCAATGGAATTCTGGAAAACTGTTGATAAGTGCCATTACATGGTTTTTAAAGAGTAAAGTAAATATCCAGTTTGCTAATATTCACATTTTAGTATTATTTTGATGAAATAAATGAATTTTTGCGCATATATCATAGGATTAATACATACCAAAGCAAAGTCATTGTTGAAGCTTGTTCGATTTTGTAAAGCAAAACGAACAGTTGCATAGTTGCATTTTTGTGTGATGCTTTTTAGTGCATCCCTTTCATCATTTCGTCGTTTG
>JAQFZG010000529.1:0-31251 GCA_034695465.1 Entomobrya nicoleti
TTTTCATGATGATTTTTCTCCGTAATGTGGAAACTCAGTCAGTGAAGAGATATGATGATATTGATGGACTATTCCATGTGCAAGAGCACAAGAACGTCTTTGTTTACTCTTCTTGGTTGGTGATGATCTTTCATGCTACTGAACCGGATCTCTTTTAAATCAACTGTGCGACGTAACTTCAACCTCACGCGAACGTTCTTCAAGAAAATTTTGTTCAAAATATTGAGTTTGATGGATGTGTGAACTGGAATGTGTGGGGTGTGTGTTTGTATGCATGGAAGGCCACTCAAAAAAGGGTGTTGTATTTGCCATTACAAATTTTCTTAATTGAATACTACTTCCAAAAGTTATCCAAACCATTATCAATATTTTATGCATCCTGATTCTACTAAATGACAGCAATGTGCGTGAGTGGCAAAAGGTTTTGAAAAATAAAAGGGTGCATTTTGGCCGAGTGACTTGTCACTCGTTAGAACATGACTTTCTTGTGATTTCTCATGATAGTTATGCGTGCTTATTTTGCAATCTAACGAATCCCCAAATTTCGTACATCTTCTGCAATAAAACTTGATTAAAATAGAGCCTATCTATTTTTTTAATCAAGTATAATTTTACGAGTCTTGTTATAATGTTAAGGTTAGACAAATGAAATGACAGACAGTCATTAATGAATGAAAGCAATGAACTTCGCACTTCGTACTTTGAGTTTTCACAAAGAACACAAGAATTTTTGCACCACTAGCACTACTTGCGCATAATTAAATATAGATTACCACGAGGCACGATAATTTTTTTTTACCTTTTTCTACAAGATACTTTAAGAATCAACGATTACTTTATAATAAATAATACTTCTATCCAACTGTGACTCCTTGTAGTGTATTCATTACTTCCTACTGTTAACAATCAAAAGATCCATCTCCATTGTGTCTGCCCGACATCATAAAAATAGGCTGTTAGCATCGCAATTCATATGAAATATAGAGGAAGACAAAGCACACGTGTTGAACTTGAACACTCCTGTATTATAGATTTCAGACAATTCTTCCGAATTATCATCATCATCATGATCATCGTTCTAATTACTAATAAAACTAAAATTAAATTACCTCATTCTCATTGTCAGCCAATACGTCAGCCAGCCAACATAATATTATGGTAATAATTAATTATGCGAATTTATAATATCTGGAGCAATGCAGTTTCCCTATTGCGCACACGGAGATTGATCCTTCACCGATGCTGAGGTGACAGGACAGGACCACTGTCACAATCACAGTGCATGACACTAAAAAGCATCTTTTGTGATTAGCATCGTATTCAACTTAACTACGCAAAATGAAAAGTCTGATTTCTTCAAGATTTTCCACAAGTTCTTCATGTATGTAAAATGTCATGATGATTACCATGATATTATGTGAAGGTTCAATTTGATCAAAGTGAGTAATTTAATTGCTGGCGTAAAATAATGGGTTTCTTATGTGTATAGCAACAACCAAATCCAGGAACTGGAGCAGTCAAGCCCAGAACAGTGATTTGTTTCTAGAATTAAAAAATTCCACGACGATGTCGATATATTTAGGCTTAATCATTGTATGTTATGTCGTGAAATTTGAACTGATGATGCGTCACCCCATTATAATTACCCATACATATTATATTTATATACAAACATAATGTAAAAATAATTTGATAAGTGATGCCGACATCGGTGGTGGTGTCTTATCTTCCTCATAGTATTATCCAACCGTTGTATAATTTCATGAGTTTTACCGTGTTTACTAAATAAATGATGATGATAATAAAGTGACGAAAAGTTAAAAACTCAAAAAGTTAAGCAAACAAAAGTCGTCACCTTGTAATCTAATTTGGTATCCACACTCCACACCAAATGCAAAGTACTAAATGTAAATTTAAGATTTTTTTCAAAACACTTTCAATGTTTAAATTAAGAAAATGAATGTGTAATATAGCTTGCCCTGTCATTTTTTCTAATTTGATATGAGAGGTTCAATCTAAGTCAATCAATCATTTAGGTACCAATCTTATATCGTATCAATATCGTATCTGGTATCATACACGAACGCAATTTTAGTATCTGGCAAACGACAAATTAAGCTTGAACAGCGTAGCGTTAAATTTAATTGAGAAGCTGCTGCGCGATAAATTAGGAAGATGCAAGAATGGCATTTTCCGACAACTAATATAAGACGTTTGCATAGAAAATGTAGGTTCAAAAGTTCAATTGGGCCAGTCACACAGCGAAACTTAATGAATTATATTGCAAAATTGGCACAGAGGAAAGAAACAGAACATTCATTATATTTAACCAGCAGACTACAACTGTAGTAATGGTTGGTCAGTTGATAGTGAAGGTGGAGTTACAGTGACTGTGCCGCGGGATTAAGTTTTATCTAATTTACCAGATCTGCAGGTACATTTTGTGGACAAGTCACTGCTGAGTGAAATTCCATTAGGTACTAACTACCCATCTTATCTTAATAAGTATAAAGGAAAGGAAGCAGAAACAACCACTCTGAACAAGCATGATTACTAAATGACCAACGATCCCGGATGATACATGACATGACAGTGATTCTAAAATGTTATTGGTTTATTTTTAACACAAATGTTTCATAATAATTAGTATAGGAAGTTTCACTTACTTTTGATAGTTAGCAGGCAAAGTTGATGTTACCAATGCGATAAACGTGAATCCGGCCGGTTGCTGCACTTTAAATGTTGGTTACTTTACTTCTTGAAGAACAGATAAGAAAGTCACAACCCCCACATTCCCAACTTATCACAGTAAAAGTTAAATCTTTGATATTTCCTTTTGGCGAACAAGAATTCGTTTGTACGATTGTGCAAAAAAATGATCCTGTAATAAATGTCAGCTAATCGTGTAGTTAGATTATTAACAAGACTTATTTGAAAACGTCAAGTGGGCAATTAACATTATAAAAATATGTACAATGTATATGGTAAAACTTGCCGGTATTTAACACTCAATAAATTTTAATAAAAAAAGTGCTTTGTAAATGTAAGAAGGCAAATATTATTGTCCTGTAAATCAGCTGACTTGCTATTAAATACCGGCACTAATTGGGATCGTTTTTTTTTAATCAATTAAATCAAGAATAAAAGTAAATGAGCAATTATAATGAACACATAAAGCTGCACGTTTTTTTGTTTTTTTGGTATTAAAAAGTAAAAAAAGTGTAACAATTCGTTATTTTGAACACAACATTTACCGACTAGAAGACAATTTTTATTGTATTACCGCCAATACAAAATTGCAGGTTGCTAAACTCCGCTGTTTTTTGTATCATACAAAATCAATGTTTTCACACTATTCTGTTCACTGCTGCTACAAAAGATCAAAAAAACCACATGTTCTTCTCTTCCTACATTAAGTTATAGAGAGGCAAGCTGTTATAAATACTATACAGAGTTTTATATTATGTAATGTCACTTGTATGTATGTATATAAGTTATAACAAAAAGTGCAATGAATTTTTTTTTGAAAAAAGTGTGCAAAATGTGCACAGTGCACCCAACTGATTTAAGCAACCATGTGATAAAATGATGTAGATGAGATCCCAAACACGTGGTTTTTAAGATTATGGCATGAGCGAAAGAAGAAGTTGAGTTGTGTAGCACCAACAAACAGAGTTGTGTCGTCGTAATGTATACCACGTTGCTGGTTGTTGTTCAGGGAAAGCAAAATGCGTAGTATGTTATGTAGTAGTAGTTGTTGAGCTTTGTTGCTTCGTTTAGCGTTCTTCTTTGATTAATAAACGGAATGAATGAAACACAACCACCAATCGACGTAAATCATTCCATCAAATTGCACAGGAAAGTTTTAATAAATATATAGCTATTTTAAAGAATATTGATTTAGTTCAGTTTTATTAAATCAATTAATTAACAAATATATTGCTTTACGCATAATAGCTAGACATTTTCTATTTTTGAAATTAATAACTCCAAGTTGATCGTGTAGAAATAGATGTTTTAAATATGAGGTAAACACAATCTCACTATCTATTTGGGTTATAGTTATAACTTAACTACTTTGCTCTTACGATTAGTCTATAGAACAAAGGTCATCATTCTAGGTCCGACTTGCCCATATCAATGAATCCAATAATTGCCATATAAACACTAAAAAATAGAATAGTTTAAGTTGATGATATAACCTTAAATCTTGCGAATATTAAACATGCAAAATTGAAAATGGCGAATTAATTGCAATTTTTATCCAGAAAAGTCTTTCATTGAAATGATTTTTTTTCTTGGTATTATTATTTTCTTATTTTCATTCCCAGAGACAAAATGACTCATCTCTCTGGAATTTTTTTTCTCAATATAAATTAAGCACACGTTTTTACAATTATAAATGCAAATAGTTTGAATTAAAAAAACTGGTTTGATTAACAGCCTCTGGATGACCTGACGTTGGGTTGGGGCCATGTGTCCAATTATTAGTTTTAGATAAAATATAAAATACCATAACAGTAAACAAAGATAACTACATGCCTAAGCACTACTACACCGACTACACCAACCGTCAAAATAACATGTGTTATTTAATATTTATTATTTTATTATACATATAACGCCACGTTTTCACTAACGATAAGATGGAGAAACAAAATCTTAACACAAATCAAATGTCACTATTTTAACAAACATGTAAACAAAATGCATAAAAATAACAGTTTAGTTTATAGATAGGTCGTTGCGCCAAACAACAACAACATCCTGGTATATAAATCGTGAAATGTCATATCCTCCATTAAAACTCACAAACTTAAAGCAACTTTAAAACATATCCATAAAAATCATTTACTAGAATGGAAATTAGCATCATCTATTCAAATATATAACGAAAATACTTTAATTTTGACTTAATATATGCCTACTTTTAAAATTAACTGATAGTTTCACAAACGCGTTCTTTGGATCAGTCATCCAAATCTGAATGATTCAAAAGTACGGTCTTGGAGTCTCCTGTTTGAAGATCCGTTATTAGTTTCTGTAATTAATCATTGAGTATCATTATATTTTAAGAATTAATGTTCCACTAAAAAAATTACACAGCATTTACTTTAGTGTCATCTTACCCCAAAAAGCTTTCTCCGCCGGTTATCCCTCCTTCTCATCATCACGCAGCAACAAACGCTAATTAAACTGAACAAAGTGAGGAAGCAAGTGAGCATGAATATTGGAACCACAAATTCAGCTTTCCTGATACCCTGCACAGAAATTTTTATTAATATTAATTACACTCAAGTTTAAAAGTTATTCCATCCAATTCAATCTTTCGTTTTAGTAAAATATTTATATGAGCTCACCGTAATATTTTCCATGTGTTTCTCAAAATCTCTCATTGCTTCCGCAAACTTTTGCTTTAACTCTTCCACGTTGATAATATCCTGTTCTTTTGTATCTCCCATTGTTGAATTACTTGATTCTTCACCAGATTCGGAAGATATGTCGTTTTCCCCACTTGTGTTGTTGGTTGAGTATCGCGTGCCACTACCACTATCACCACCATTCAAATAATTAGCAAATGAGCTATCGCTACTGCTTCCATTTCTGTTGTGATGAATATGGTGATGATGATGTCGACGATTGGAATCGTCGAGCGTTTTATTTTTATGTTGGTCATCATAATCCGAGGGATTATGATGTGAAACAGATGCCGTATGATTTCTTGAGCCATGAACAGAAAATGAGGACCCTTCTTTAAAGGATGATGAGTCATCAGAAGTGGTTCTACTGGTGGTGGTAGTAGTGGTGCCGTTTGACGATACAGATTCATAGCTATACCAAAAGTGTCCAAAGGTCGTTGAGACTTGTTCTGAGTAGAAAATGGAGGCTGTGAGTGTGGCGATACCAGCCAATATCAAAAATATGACAACTGTTACCACAGTAAATAAACAAATGTATTGCGATGACACTGTTGTTCTGCCTTCGCGGACATGATGGTGGAAATCAGACCCTTCCGCTTGTGGCAAAATACTGTATTCACGTTTGGGCGTCATTTTAAATTAGTCAAAAATGTATGTAAATATTTTCCAGATTGCAACAACGTTTCTCGATGCGTTATTTTTTCCCTTTCAGTTAAGCAAGATCTGATTTGATTTTCTAGGGTGACCCGAAATAAACTAAAATATTACTTGTCGTAATAAAGACATCAGGTAAGCATGGAAATGCAAACACTTATAGAATAGGATACTGATTTCGAGCTAATAAAACTTCCATAATTGATATGGCTCTAGGCTCTATAATCCAATAAGAATAAATCATGCATATTTACTAAAATAACCACCAGATTTGTACACACACGTATGTATCTGGACCTGGAACTATGGAATGAATAAATATTAATATAAAAATCGCATTAGAAGAGAGAAAATACCATATTTTTTTGTTTTTTTTTTATGAGAATGTGTGCAGGCATTAGGGCATCTAAAAATTGCTGGGTCCATCTAACAACTTACATTAAATGTGGTCGCCATCACATCATATATTTGTCCTGCAAATGTGTGACAGACAGGCATTTGGGCAAACATGCATAAAAACCAAAGAGTTATTAGCCTCTCCGGATATTGATTGTTAAACAAATGCAGGTGTAGTTGTTGTAACTCGCTTGTAGAAATGTTATCTGTAGGATCTATTATTATTATTCACAAAATAGAAATGCAATAAAATGTTGGTAAATAACTGAAAAATGTACTGCAGCATGTTGTGTATGTGTAATTCTAAAATCCTCCATGAATATTAACTGCATAATATTTAGTAATTCTGCACGCCTGCCTACGTGCCTGAAAATGGTAACACAAATATTTAAACTACGAATCTATTTTTAATTGTGTCAATATTCTTGATAAACTTAAGAATTACACCGTTGAATTTCATTGCATCATGATTACTTGTGAAAATTTCGAAAAGCTGTATTTAACTTGCGGTTTTTGTAGTGTCTGGTCTGGTATCCACATGTGACCTGGACCTGTAAAAATATGACAAAGTGTGTACCTTAAATGATGTTTTCAGGATTAATTAAATCAGCATCCCAACGAATAATGATGAATAATATGCTAAAGAAGTCTATGCAAGTACGAAATAGTAAAAAAGGGTTGGTTTCTGGCCTCATTTATTTGGATGGGATTCTCAGCTTACTTATTCAATACTTTTCCATATTCCATACTATACAATTTCTTTGTTTTATAGGTAGTTGAGGTGTGATGCATGGAAGAATGGCAGATGGAGCACATATTATCACCGTATGAAATTTTAATCCATGAGGTTGCCACAACCTAGTATTAAATACGAACTATGTTTAAATATATGTTTAAAATCATATGTTTAATATGTTTAAAATCATAAAACCTAAGGATATAGATTTTACCGAGCTCCATTCACGATCACCGTTCAAATCTTCGAATTTCAAATAATAGGATGCGACCATGAAATTTTTGTAATTTTAATCTGCTGGCTTTACTGCATACATATTGTACTATCAGATTCATAGAGAAAGTAATTGGCACAAATATTTTTTTGAGAAAAATTATAATTCACATTGTTTCATTCAATTCAATGGAGTGTTTGACTAAAAGTGACCACGGTACTTGTTATGAAGATGAAAATGATCTATTTTCGAACGGATTTAAATAATAAACAGTTTTTCAACTGTGTGATGATGAAGATTAAAAAACGATTATATAAATCATATGCATACGATCCGTAGGAGTTCTGGAGGATGCACATTATAATGAAAATGTATATATTTTCCATGCTGGTTGAGTTGACCAAACCTACTAAATAAAAACACTTGTGTTCGCAGATGTTCCTAATTTAATAATAAATATTAGTCAATTTCTATATTGTATATGATATGAAGTTTATATAGCGTTATATGTATGCAAACTAATAACGCTATGCATAATCGCTTTTGCTACAATGTCACCACATCTCTCTCGTCAAATTACTTAATTTTTCGTAAAACACATTTTGTAGTTGTCTCGTCGTCAGTAAGACGCATAATTATTAATTCACGAGTAACGGGGGCCATAGTCGTGAGCTAAGCTCACTTAAGCATGCATACATAAAAACATAAAGAGAGAGAGGGAATGCGTGTTTAAATAATATCAACACAACCAAGCGACCAATCAGGTGAGGTGGCTCACCTCAGTCGAGAAGCATTTTATGTAGAGATTTGTATTTTTATTACGTTTTGACTCAAAGTGTTACACACTACGATTATTTATTCATTCTTTAGATTTCATCACTTCACAAACAACAGGCACATCATCTCATTTGCTACTTTTCAAAATTATACGGTCAAACATATAATAACAATGAACTAATGAGAGATAAAAGACATACATATATAATGATTTAATAATAATAATCGCCATTATTATATATGTATTTATAATGGTTATACAATGTAATTGTGGCATATTATCTACCAGGTAGGTACATACATATATACAGTAACAATTTATATAATTTAGTGAATAGGTTTGCAGGTAGATGATTTCTTCATCAACTCGGCAATTTGTTAACACAAGTGCTTGTTTTTTTATACTTCTTCGCTCGTTTTGTAACATAATTAATTAACACATCATTGTATTATGCATGTGTTTTAATATTGGTATCCGTTATACCCATCTATTTATAAATTTGTATATAGTTCTTTATATTATATTTTAATAGTATTTTTGTAGATCTTGATTATTCATCTAAATTCTCTATCCCAAGCTTTTGAATTGTCATTATCAGTTTAAATGCATCATCACTTTAATCGAATCGATTGGTGAATATCTAATAGCAGCTATGTCGCTGAATAAATTTTTCAATTATAGTTACGCAAAAGAACGTACATATAAGCCAATTTTTGTCACTAAAAGCAGTTTTTTCACATGGAATAGTTCACCCTTAATAATTTACCAAACGATATCAAATTTCTATCGCTACACAACGTCGATACACTGATTTCCTCAACGCAACTAATTCGTTTACACTTATACGCAATTATAACTAAAACTTTCATTCGTAACAATGACATTTATCCCATTTCGCGTACACTAAACTTATTTTGTGGAAATTATACTTACTCCTATTTACAATATAACTTATGTTGGTTTACATGAGAAAAAACTACAATAACGCTTTTTTCGACAATTGAGTTGATGTTAAGCATATTCCGTGCTTCTTCACGATAACAGCAGATTAGCCTTTCTTTAAAAAAAACCACAGGTATAAATTGATAACCATTATTAAAATTACAACCTTCTAATAAGCTAGTAGTAATATCAATATTGAATATTCTTCTTCATTAGAGGTTTTCCGTCATGTCCAGTTGTAAAGACTGTGGATTTTTTTTTCAAGTAAAGTAGATACTACGCTAATCGAGTCGTAAGATAGGATACATAATTGCGCTGGTCTAGATACAATATTTCTGTTCATGTGTAGTAAATCGCAAAAAATACATGTTTCGATAAAAAATGACTATAAAACATGTTTTTGGTTTGTAAGAAATTAACTGTGACTGGTCATGATGATTTATCTACTCAGAATAACAGTATAAAGGTGACGAGAATAAGTGGCGTAACTACGAAATCATATTTACATATCTTATATAGCTAAATGGAAACAAAAAGATTGTGTGCAAGAAAAATCTCAGTTCAAGGAAATTGTAAATACTTCTCAATCATTGAATCAAGTTTTCATATAAGTCGATTAAGCGTAACAACGACGAAATTCACAATAGAGTTTCACGTTTCATTATTATAGTTACCGTTAAATATCTTAATAGTTACTCCTTCCTTCCTAAGCCTAAATGCCTACCCGTTAATCTCTTAATAAACTTCTAGCAGTAGTGTGGAACCAGTGGAAAACATTTGGACGGGTGTCACGCAACTAGTCACGCAAGATTCTTCATTTTATTTGAGACGTTATATCCCAAACGACCAACGTGATTACCAACACCAGCACCTATATTTTTGCAATGTTTAAAACCTTTTAGTTTAGATTTAGAGAATATCTAAAATTATCGCGATGTAATGAATGACAGAGAATTTAAGTACTACCATCATATTATACGCGCCAACAACTATCGTATGTGTACAACATACATAATAATATAAGCTTTTTGTAAACACTCTTGTCACATTAAAAAACATGCCAAAAACATTAAACGGTTTCACATTGAATCATCATCAATAATAAACATCCTCCCCCTTTTTTTAAAGGCCTTTGGTTCATCAACTCTTAACTCCCACAATAGGTGAGCCAAGTGACATTTCTATCACAGACAATAAAATGCAGTGTGTATTTCGGACAAACTACAATTTTTTCAGTTGGAATTTCGAAAATAAATTTTCTACAACTAGTATTTTGTATCTGTACATTTTTATGTAAGATAATGACGTATGAAACAATTGAAACAAACAATTTCTCAGATTTTTACTCCACTACATGCTAAACTATACAACCTTGCGCTAACAATATTATATACCGTTTATGCCATCAATCGATACTTATTTGTGTACCAAAGGAAATTTTAAGCAATACTGTAACAAAAAACTGCAATGACAATTATGTAGAATATTGTGCTGCAAAAAGTGAGGCAACCTGTGAATTGTATGTGGTGTTACATCTAAATAGCATACTTGGTAGAACATGCATGTATTTTACTTTACGTATTCTGAACATTGCTGGAAGTCTGTTTTTGAAACATTTCAGATATCGTTGAAATAGTCCAATCAGAATACTTTTGAATCGGTGTTTTTATAACACGCATTGGTAAAGTAAAATGTCGTTACTTGTGTAATATATTTTGAAAAATAATCCTTCTTCCTCAACGTTTCGACGACTAACAAAACAAGTCATGTTATAAAAATTCCTTCAAACGAGTCAAGGACACACACTTTGCACGTAAAATCTCACAATTTTTTTTTGATTACACTAGTTAAACTTGCACAAACTCTCTTGTATGTGTGGCAAAGTAGACTTCCAAGTGCTTACAGACAGATCTTCCGATACCATAAACAAAAATGAGTACTTACAAGAAGTAGTGAACCCTGACTTAATTCACACATTACCGTACTTTTTTGAGATCCAACATAAATGACGTCATCACTTAAATATAAGTTAACTGTAAATTCCATGATTAGTGTATAGCAATGTTAGAAACAACCACAACGATATACTATTGTTAGTTTTACTTTGACTACACAATCAATAACGACTAAAAAACTATCCCAATCTAGAATTATAACCTCCTCTGACCAAGCAACGCGTACATATAACCAGTAGTACTGTTACAGAGAATGATTTCGTAGACTTTCTCAAGTGGACAATTTAAATGCGAATTGTATGTAGCTACCAACTCGTTACAAAATATATTCGAAAATAAAAATAATACAGTTAATTGAACAAATATTGACTTAGCCTTTGACGATGATATGGTGGTTATTTTATACATTGATTTTTATAAAGCACCAGTAGTGATAAATAAAGACGAACCACTCTAAAAGAAACTCGTACAGAAAACTAAACTCGTTCCAACAATCCTAATTATTGATATATAATATAAAATACCATAACACGATGACTGATTAAATAATTGATTAAAAACGACGGTACAACTAAATACATCCATTTTACATAATGATTTTACGCAATCATTAGATTTAGCAAAAAAAGAGAGAAGATTTTGAATGTAGAAAAAATAGACAAAATTAGAAGACAATAGCAAATGCAAGAAAAGGGCACAATTGAAATAATGATAGCCTAACTATGCCAATACAAATTATTTTAAAAATTCACACAAATATGGCATATTATGCTGAATGTAAGTTGGGAAACAAGTCTAAATCTCCAACAGCAGCTTATACGACGCACAAAGTACGTTGAATACTTGTAAGACATTGCATTTACAATTTGAAAAAAATGGAAAGTAATTTCTTTAGCTGGTCATGTTAAACATGGATGACTATTATGCATAACAAATACTAAAGACTCACTAATCCAGTTGAAGATTGGTTTCGTAAATAACATTACCTACGTTGCACTTATCAATTATAATATTCATAATAAATAGATACGAAGATAACGATGTAGGATGTAATAATATAGAACACATACTTATTCCTAACAATTACATCAAATATGATTAACCTAGCTTTGAAAATGTGGCAGCTTTTTATAGAGAAAAGTGCAAATTACAAGACTTGAGATTTTGATGTTGGTATGACTTACGAAAAAATAACAATAATGAAATGCAGTACCACAAAAATTTGACACGACAAATGCGATTGATTTTGCCATATAGCAGAAGGCAACGGCTGTTAATCAATGATATCATAATTTTGTGAGTAAGGAGTATATGTTTAGACCCATCGCTAGATGCACCAACGTCGAAAGGATAAATACACCATGGAGAATAACTACTCTGAGCAAATCAAGGTGAATGGTTTTTGAGTTGTACTCCTGCTTTTCTTCAACATTGGACTCTTGTTCATCTCCAGAACTTTGTTTTGTCGTACCCTTTTGTTCAGCAATAAGCTCAGTATCGTTAATCTTGTGATGAACGTTGTCGACAGATGGAACACGGTGACGCAGTAAGTCATCGTCGACAAGTCTAGATTGGACGTTGCGGGCCTCATCGACAACATCAGAACTCGCAGGTACATTTGCATTCACCAAATCACTGTCCCTTGGTTCTAACTTCTGCAAAGGGCCGTTGATATCAATTTTCTTCGTTTCTGGGTTCCAAACTCCAGTTCGATAATAGTGCCCCAGGACATTGTTCTTCTCGATGTACAAATTGTACAACCAAGTCTGCAGGTCGTCTGGGTTTTGATAGGGAACCTAAAAAGATCAATGTGTAATTCTAAATGTAAGATAATGTTCTTGTCAGCTCCAAAGATATGCTAGGGTAAAAAAATCCAATACCTCATTTATTGAATAAATTTTATAGTGCATACGAATATTGCACGGTTCTTCATAACCGGTAATAACTGCACCCAAATCGAGTGGTATCCCATTTGGATATGCGATTGTCATATCAATAATGTACTTTAAGCGTCCACTTCCACTTGCATCCCCAGAGCCTCCCACTAAATTATTAAAATAAACGATCCATTTTCAAAGTAAAAGATGTATTAAAACTTTGAAAATTATAGAACAAAACTTACCATCGGATTTGTTTGCTTCTCCAAGCGTGTTAATTATTGTCTGGATGGCCCCCAAACGTGGAAGAGTAACATAATCAAGATTAGGTAAATTCTGTCTCTCGGCGTACCTGGAATTACATTTATTATTTATTATTCTCGATTTTAATATACAGCATATACATATTATTATTACAAAAAAAAATCCAAGTCATCTAACCTTTTGCTAGCATCCTTCCTCTTCCTAAGAAATCCACCCTCGGGAAACAGGACCAGCCATTTACGTTTTCGAGGTAGCCATTTCGTTCTCAGGTAATTTTCCAGGTTTTTCAAGGAGGCCTCTCTGTTACTTCGGCCCTAGTAGTTACAAAAATTAATTTGTTACTTGAGGAGGTATATTATGCAATATGCATTCCTTATATCTAATATTTAAGACAAAAAGGTAGATACAAGAAAATTATATTTTTTCATTGCATCACATACTGCATTGATAAAGAAGTCTCCATGAAGTGTGGATACAATTCCAAAGTTGGTGTACTGGAAAACTGCATCCATCACCCAATTCAATCTCTCCAATAATTCACGACGAGAACCAAAGCAATGCATCAAAAGCGGAACATCACTTGTTGATTGATGATTAACTAAAACCAACGTTTCGTCATTCCGAAGACCCTCTATAATATCACCGGTTTCTACAACTGCAATGAAAATATATGGCAAAGTAAGCACATGCAGTTTTGCCAGCGATAATTCCTTGAAAGTCTTAAGGCAATTTTAATCATCCTTACTTCGATAGCCTGCCGAATAACTCCAAAATGCTACCATCGTAAGAAGCCAATCAAATAAAATTCCTTCATAGTACCAATACAGGTCAGGGCTGAAAATATATACTGGAAAGAACAACGAGCACCATACTACGTACGTAGGAATGCAATATAAATTGTTCACTGTTACAAATAATGCCCTCAGAACTGCCATAGAAATTCGCCAGCAACTGTAAAACCAAATGTGACCAGTTATTACGCGAAATGTTCCGGCGAGCAATTAATATATTAGACTCGCAAAGTCGCAAGCAAGACCAAGTGTTTACCTTTCCAGTGCACCCATGATTCCTCTCTCCTGGACAAGATCCCTTGTCCTCTGCCGTAATCACTCAAAAAATTATACTTAATACGGCAGAAAAAGTCTATATTCTGGATAAAGACATCCGTTGTCTTGATCCGTTACGTACAACAATAGCAGCAACAACAATCAAAGTAGAAACACTTTCTCCCCCTTCCCTGCTGGTGTTTGTGCGATGAGCGGTCAGTCAATGTCAAAACATCTCATGACGATGACGATACACAACTGATGTTATTCTACAATGAACATACAGTAGAACACAGTTACATAACATTTTATCTATGAAAAAAATTATCGATCATTTACAACCAAAACATAAAACTTCTAGAACTCTACCAACAAGCAAACTAACAACGCGAACAGACCTATCTCCAGAGTTTTGAACTAATGACGGGATATATAAATTTTTAAGAACCTTATCAGATTCAGCAACCACTTCTTTCACCTTTGGCCCACCCTCCCCGAAAACCACTTGAACTGTCAATCCTTTTAATGAATTAGCTTGAGCTTGACTCTTTCTTCAACTTTCAAGATTAAATCCCCATTGAGCACTCTATATGCTGTTTACACTAAACGGCTTATCTACTCCAGCCTTTACTATCAGTAGCTGTTGATGTACTTGTTATGATATTTAGGATGATATACTACTAGCACAGCACAATATGCCCAACAGAATAACATGTTATTTAATGGACCAACTCAGCAGATTACTTATCAAGAGACCAGTTTCACTGTCATTTTCACTGCTGCATACATGTTAATCATGAGATCTTGTCAGTGTGCAAAACTCAACTTCATAACTATAATGATTTTATCCTTTTCTTCCTCTTTACTGAATACATTAACAGCAAGCACGTAAAGCAAGTGTAACGCACAAATAATTATATCATCCAGTCAGCCAATAATCATACACTGTCCTGTCGCCGTCTCCCCGTCGCCTACCCCTTTCCACTACTTGGTCAACCACACTAATGACTTGACACTTTTATATTGACTTTAATCAGACTCTAGTCTAGTCTGGTCAGCTTTACAGACAAAAGCTTAACTGGTGTTCGTGTCACTTAAATGTATCACCTCTTCTTATTCTCCAGTTAACGTTAACATTGTAACTTATACTGCAACACAGTATTTAGCATTAAACAACTCAACTTTCATTGTTGTCATTCGTTCCTTTACAGTGATAGACGATAATCAATTATCTATGATGATGACGGGTATACATCTTATGAATTTCTACCTACATGCTTTAAAAAAACAAGAGTTGACTTAGAAATGATGAAGTGGCAGCTGCCAGTATACCTTAATAACAACAACATACAATAAACAATAACACTCCCTCACATGTAATTTTGTACATTTTTACCAAAGAAAAAACTGAATGACTAATCGTCATTTTTTTCTTTACTTTTATTACTTTTCGTTACCGTAGTTCAAAGAAAAGGTATCCTACCAACTTAACAACGTCAATTAACAAAAGCAATAATAAATCCCTAACTTGTCTCATTAACAATTACCATTATTTATGTAATTTGTAACATCTTTTCCCAACTGACTTTGACTTGCCGATATATTTATTATTCTTTTTTTCTGTATTTTCCCCCGATACCGATTAAGATTAATAATTGGTAATACAATTTACACTATTTCACAGAGCTCGTTAAAAAACAATAATAATGACCGGATCATATTTATTTTTTTTATCTTTTGTAAACGTAACGTTTACTGCAATCACACACACAAAAAACACAAGAAAAGGTATACCAAAAAATAAAGTCAGACAATCCCACAAAATTATATTGTTCGCTGTACGCCGTGAAATGTGGTCAGTATCCTCTGTACAAAAAAAAAGAAACCTTTATGTCTATTCTGTATCAAGGAATCTTACCTTTTTACCTTCTGTTTTTGTTGAACTGGACTTGCAGTTGTTGCAAGTTGACTTGACTCTCTCCTCTGTTTTGTCCGGAGAATATCTTTTGTGTAAGTCTACTTTATAACCATATGATTCTCTTCTTTTTTTCTCACAATTTTACAATATCACCAGCAAGCAAAAAAAACCACAACAACGATACACAATACTACACAACACAACCTTATCTCTATATATCCTGGGAAATATGATGATAATGTCTTGATTTTCTTTTCTCCGTCAAGTCAGTCCGATCTACAAAGCATACAGAATATCACATCACATCATATCACTTTTTTACAACTAACAAGACAAGTGTACAAGAAGAAGACAGACAAGACAACACAAAAAAAATGATCCACAAAATCCAATCCAATCTACACACGAACGTTTTTGTATGATGTATGAGAAGAGTTGTATGAATGTGATGTGTGTTTTATTTATGACTATTATGATGACGATGATGATGATGAGATGAAATTATAATTTGATGATGATAATACTCAAAATTCCTTTGATGCTCCTCTATTCATCAGGATCAGAGTTTTTGTTCTTTGTTGTGCACTTAATATTTTTTGCCACTACAACTATATCACTGTTTTGGTCAAAATGCATGGCTCTGGCTAATAATAATGATGGGAAATGTTGAGCATAATAAAAGGGAAGACAAGACACACAATGTTACATAACTAATTGTTAGTTTTTTTTGTGTCTCAGATCGCTCATCTAAACCTCCAAAAACTGCTGAGGCGTCCTTGGATAATTTTTTTGCAGCTGTCTATGACTATGTCCACGTACGTAACGTCCGCTTCTTGTTCCACAGTTCACCAAACAAGCAGAGTGATAAAAAAAGATAGTTCTCTCTGCTGCTTTGCTAAAATAGGGAGATAGACAAGAGCAGAGAGGCACAGAAGAGGAGGAGGAGGAGGACAAGACCAAGACCAAAAGATCAAAAGAGCCAAGCGAGCTAGAGCTCTAACCAAAAATTGAGCGAATCTCACTCAACCAATTTGTGTTTGATGCAAAAAATAGAGACTGCTTTTGGCTTTGTGAAGGAGGAAGAAGAGGAAGAAAGGACTTCCACTTTACTGACTATGCATGCATCTATATCTCCATATCTCCACCACCGCTATAAGCGTACACCGTACGTAACGTAACGTAAGTAACCACCGACGACGATGCGATATGATGATGAGGATGTTGAGAGAATTGAATGCTGATGTAACAGTAGTGAACTTGACTATTGTTGTTGGCTTTGGGTTGGTAATTTTTTGAAGGATTCATGACATGAAGTCACTGCATGCTTGCTTAACTCGCTCTTTTGCGATCTAGCTTGACTTTTTTTTACTACTAGACGAAATAAAAAAAACTATGTATAATATTACATTATTTTGTAGCAAATAATATAATACACCTGCATTTTTGATCTGATACCTGTACGTTTTTTTTGTACTACCTTCCAATGACTTTCGTGATTGCAATCGCAATCTTCATAATATTTAATTTTTATCAGTATCGTGAACAACGAAGAATCAAGAATGCCATTATTCTTATGCCGTCATGTCCAACCTTTTTTGTTTAAAAAGAGAAGGAATTTAAGGTTTTGGCTTGCTTTATGCAGGTAGGCTTGTCTTGTATCTCGACAAGATATACACTTGTTTTATATATTGTTTCTGATTTGTCAGTAACATTTTTCTTTGTATCTGGTTGGTATTATAGTGGTTTGCATTATTATTCAGTGTACATAAAAATTGAATGTGTAGTATTTTGTATGCATGTGCATGGAACAATTTTTTTTTATTCTTTTTGTTGTAAACTGCATGAAATGAAATACTAAACTGAGTAAATCATGGACATTGTGGTTGGCTCTGACTCCAAACTGCAAAGGTGCACAATGAATGGTGCAAAATGGATAATATGATATATAAATACATACCTGTAGGTGAGGTGTAGGTACTTGGATATGGATATATGTTTTAATTTCCTTTGACGTTTACCTGGAAGAATTGGAAAAAAAGAAAGAAGGATTTTTTTAGTGGTGGAAACTGATGTGTGTAGATTTTAAGGTAGGTTTCCACAATCCATTGAGAATCCACTCAATTCAAGGAAATTGAATCTAATTTGGCAGTAGAGTATAAAAAGTATAGCTATTGTATTTCTATTGTTGGACGTAGAATACCTTTCGTTTTTTCATTTTTCGAGGAATAAGTAATAATAACCTCATTCTCATTTCCATTTTATTATTGGATAAAACTACGTGATCAGTGTGTAATATCAATTTTGGGATATGCATTTATTTTTAGTGGGAGGGAAGCGGTATATGTATGTAGATAAGTAGCCGTATTGGCTGAACCGTTTACAAATCCAATCCAATGTTGAATGTCAGTTACCTCTCTACGATTTATTTCTCATGCAGCTTAATACAGTTCAAGCAGAAATTATATCATTCTCTCTGTGAAATAAATTGAGGTGTATATTTAGGTTTATTGACGGGCGGACAGTTAAACTAGGCATACCTTTAGAAATATTAAGAAATTATTTGATGATAATATATGATAAATAATATGCTTTATGCATGCATAGTAACTATTTGTTCTCTACTTTGCTCATGGGTAAAAAATTTAAAATATATTTATGTATGATGTATGATAGTTTTATCCTGACAAAATAGATGCTGAATGTATTAATACAACATTTACAATGTCATAAAGTCATTATTGAACTTATTCCATTTGCCAAACAAAATATTATCACGTATATGCAAATGAAAATCATGAAATACAATCTACATTTTCTACATGCCAATTTACGAACATCTAGCACGACAGCGATCCTCAAAAACATGAAAAATATATAGGTTGGAGTTGTAATAATTGTAAAGCCAAGAAAAAAAACCGAACAGGAGGATGAGGAAATGATAAAGAGAAACAGGCATGTCATGTCATGTACAGCGACAGCATTATGGACAGATTGATCTAAAAACGACTTTCGACAAAAAGATTGATCTGATCGGATCCCACCACTAAAAGTTACAAAGGACCAATCCACCAATCTTAGTTCATATGACACTTAAGTCTCTTGGTTCTCAGAAAAAGGAATTTCGTAAAAGAGATAAGAAGTTTATATTTCATTTCCAAAAAAATCGATCCATGAAATCCAGCACTCAACATTTTATGCAAAACATGTAAAGGAAAACTCAATTTGTTGGATGATTTGTTAGTGGATGCATTTTTGTTTTTGTCATTTTTATTGTGGTCTCCATCTCCGACTACTTCAGGCTTCATAAATGTGCTTGCATCCCTTACAAGCAAATAATGATCGCCAAAGCGAAAAAGTCCACACGCTCGCGCTCCATATACAATATACAGTCTGTCCTTACACTGTGCCATGCAGAGTTTTCGTTGAAAGTGCATCGCATTGTACTACAATCTTCAATAAGCAAATTTAATTGGAATTCGTCGATTCCAAAACCATAATCCGGCTTGAAAAAAATGATAAGCAAATGACTTTTGATATGATTGAAGTGCATCATTGTACACTGTAAGGTTTAAATCTAAATCAAGAACACAAGATTTAGTACATTTAGGTACATGTATATAAAAATGTGGGTGGAAGCATCAAAGGTAGCCATAGCCGAACTGGAAAGGAAACCCAAACGATTAAGAACAAATTTTCATAAAAACTAGCAAGTTTTTAGTTGCCTGTAATCTCTGATGTCTGAGGCTTATCACATCATTCGTCTTCTGCACTCTGCACACCAAGCTAGGCATTTTTTGATTGTTCAAAACCTGGAAGTGAATTTCATGGAAATCTTTAAAACAGTCTCCTTTGCTCAAATAATTTATTAAATTAATTAAAATTATTTAAAATAAACTTATTTTGTTAATTAACGTGTTTTGCAACTGTTAGCGTTCATCGTCCATTTTGAACCGACAAGACAACAGGAACTTACGGTGAGTAAAGTAACTTAAGACATAAACCTTCAAGCTCGTAGTTTACTGAGTGCATTTACGACTCATACTGTGTACTAATATACTTAATATTGACTTTAAATCTACTGCCAATACTTATAGACTAACATTTTGAATTGTTTGTAGGTAAAATTATGAACGGGGGCCAAAGAAGTCCATCCGGGGTGACTGGAGGAGGGCGGGCACCTGCCGTCAATCAGGGTGCTGCAGAAATGGGCACTTCAGGCCAGGTCAGGTCAGGCACAACTTATCACATAATGGGGCCCAGCGTAATCTATGTCTTTGGTGAGCCGGGCAGCTATTCGGTGAATTCCAATTTAAGAGGGGACATGGGACGCACATTCTCACCCAACAATAATCCTGCTAATTATTCCAGGTATGCATGATTTTCAGAGTAATTTAAATGTAATTTCTCACAATGCGCATGAGAAAGGTGTACTGTAAAAATTTATGTGCTATAAAAATTCGGGTGTGTGTCTACTGTCTACTTCTTTTTTAGCCGAAGTGGAAACGAAGTGTCCCGTAACCAAGCAGCGAGGATGCCAGTGCCGCGTGAGTCCAGCTCTAGTCGTGGTCAATCAGCAAGTGCTTCAGCTAGTACTTCCCTTCCATCCACCTCAGGTGAAGAAACTTCACGATATTTCCAATCCTAAAATGAGTTTATGGACGCTCCTCATCGTATTTTTCAATGAAATTTGTTATGGAAGCATAATTATGTGCCAATTTTGATGAGGGTATGCTAAAAATAAAATATTGAATCAAAATATATTAATAGTTGAATGTGCTATTATTTTCTTTGCTTTCATATATATGACTCATATGACTCATAGACATGCTAGTAGCAGTGCTTAGATGATGTGGATTTTGAAGTGCTAAAAATTAATACACCAGAACACTTGTCGTATATCAATGCGTGAAAGGCATAAAGGAATGATATTTATTACTGAAAAATTACAAAATTTGCGGCAGACTCGACAAAAGTTACACATATTCAGCATCAAGGTTTTTAAGAATAAGTAAGGTGCGCGTTTAAGTATACATATCTGGAAAGGGAGGATGGTGAAATTGATTGGCTCTGAAGGAAGTAGTCAATGATGGAAATTTACATATATTTTTTTTAGACTAAATTCATGCTGTAGCATAGATATTTTTTTAAAGACTTGTTCCAAGTTTTTAGGCTTGATTTTGGGTATAACAGTAGATTTACAAAGAATTCAACTTAATCAAATAGTTTCCAAATGCAATTTCATAGTCGATACAATTTTGTTTACAGGAAGTTAGTATAAATCAATTTTTATAAAGTTAATAATACCTAAATATTGAAACGATCTACGTGTAATTTTGTTTTGATAGTAATAATATTAATAATAATAACAAATTGTAATAATATCATTGTTTTCAATAACAACAACATAACGTAATGCATGACTGACGAACTATACACAACAAAATCAATAAAATATTTGAGTGTAACAAAAATATGAGATCATGTAAAAATATGTTGTAGGAAGATTTGTGGACATTTGGACGTTTATATATCATATTTATGCATCGTAGTAATATAATCATTATAATAATAACTAATAACAGTACTGATGAAAATTAACGGCTCTATAGTTTCAGCGAGAATTTCGCCTTTTTTACCCCTCAAAATAAATTTGTGGAAGGCTTCATTCATAAATATATATATTTTTCATACATATTCATTTAGAACCCTGAACATCTCTATACGAAGAAGCGTCACCTAAAATCCTCATTAATTCTGGTTTCTTTTAAACATGTTTATATATAGGTTAACGTAATTACAAAAAATAATGTACACAATAATTGAATATACAGATTCTACATATTTTAACCACCATTTTAATCATTAAATTGTACGAAGCTTAACTAAATTATTTCAATGGGACATTTCTTGCAGTATTTTTTACTAAGAAGTTACTCATCCCAATCAAATGTCAAACTCAAATCATCCACTACACAACACATACTCATTATTACCTTTTTCCAAACTCATTATTTCAGCAGCATTATCAATTATTACATCGTACATAAATAAATATTTGTTTCTCATGCATCGACAAAGATACTATATTTAATAGCTATAATTTTAACTGTTTACCTAGCTTTCGAATAAATAAAACTACAAAACATACAGATTCTAATTCCTCACTTTAAACTGCCTGTTGTGCTGAGAATTGTAAAAGTTTCTTTTGGATTCTTCTCCCAAATTCATCGTGTGCACAAAATTGGCAAGTACTAATTATCGAGCAATACACCTGAAGCCTTCTCTTTCATTAATTTATTATTCGGGTGTTAGTTCAAAATAAATAGAACATTTTCTCCAGCCATATGTACTATAAGAAACTAGAAAATCCAAGTCTTTTCATGGTCCAAAGAACTACCACCACCATATTTATTATGAGCCATTTTATTTTTTATTGGAAATTTTTATTCACTGTTTGTGTGGCGAAACATGAAACAACAACGGTATTGCACTGCAATATTGTATGTTTTCAGTTTTCATTTTATTTGGTTTACTTGAATAACTTTCTTTTTTTATTTGCTTAGTAAAAAACTTTCTTAGTTGTATAATATATTTTAATGCAGTGTTTAGGGCCGAGATGCTTCTTCCTATCGTCAAGCCAATCACATTTTTGTGTAGTATTTTACGTCAATAGAGTTCCGTGCTATTTGTTCATCTGACTTTTCTTATAAATCTGTTTCTATACCATACAAGTCGTCTTCTAATTAAAAAATGAAAAGAGTCATCATCACCAAATAGAAACCTGCCTCAGGTAGCTTTACCTTACGATGATGTTACTTTTTTGTATGCACTCTCTAGTACTTAAGTTAGTACAGTCATTATAAAAATTTTCACAGTGTTATGTTATGTATAATCATCTGAATTTTGACCGTGTTTCATCCGCTACAATAAACAGTGTAAATATATAGAGCCTATCTATATTTATTAGAGTAATATGTTCTTATAATAATTATTCTATATTTTATAGCTATCCTTATCAGCAACTAGTAATCGACTTATTCACCGACTGATTCAAATATTATGTATGTTGTTGCCCCTTTATAGTTGGACAAAAATGTGTTTGTAGACAATATGAGTATATTTTTATTTTCTCACATTAAACAGCCTTTTTATGGTAGCAGAATGCCTCCCGAGAAAAGTGAACAGCATTATGGTCATGCATACAAACATTCTCTTTGTAGTAACATTACCAATTTGATTATCAATCGGAAGAATAAATTTTTTATAGTAGTAAACTAAAAATTTGAAAGCGTTCTTTGTAAACTGTAACTAAAAGTTTTGGGATGATCTTGCCAATCGACTTTGGATGATTCAGATACATAATATTTGAGTATAGCAAAATTTACATTATATGTTGCGGAGTTTACACAACTAAATTCTCTTATAATTTTACTTTTGGAGCAATTTCTTCTACTCTTCCTCCCCATTGAAGTCTATAGTAGCCTTGACGCCATCGGATATTTGGAAATAAAAGTGAATGGATGAACAGGAATGGGGCGGAAACTTCCCGAAACAGCCACGCAAGTACATATTCAAACTTAGTGAACGGGATGGTTCCATTCTATAAAATCATAAAATAAAAACAGTTGAAAATGCATAATTGAGTGATTAGATGTTATTACGCAGTGTGGTGATGTATTTTTTTACCTGCACAGATCGAAGCAGAAACCAATCCATTATACACCAAATGAGCAAGTGGATAAGAAAGACAACAATGGGGTCCCAACGGAAGAGGACGCGTGTAGCAAAAGCTAAGCAGATTCCAAGAACCATACACTCCGAGAATGGTTCTGCCAGGATAGTAGGTGGGACCATGGCAAACCGGAGCTTTGCCCATCTGCATAATCACGCATTTTTAAAAATCAAAATTATTATTATATTGCTTTTAAATTCACGACATAAAAATACTCCAAATTATCATAAAATATGTTTTTCGAACCTGGAGATACGGGCTTGAAACGACTGGATATCACAGTAACCAGAATTTTGCCAAGCAGGCTGACTAGATATCGTTATTTTCCAACCTCTGTCCGTGATGGATTTGGCAAAGAAATAGTCTTCCGCTAAGAAACAACCGAATGCTTTGATGCCTCCAACCTGATAAATTATTGAAAAAAGGAAGATCCTCATCATTCAAATCAAATTGGCCTCGATTTTGTCAAGTACCCATCACATTTAACAAATGGGTTTGCTCTAAATAGCAGGTCGTTGTGTGTTTTTTTTTGATAGTATAAGAGTTTTTGCCCTTCTCCCACTGCCAAGAACAATGTATAGGTTACTCTACTAGCTTTTCTCTCTGTAAAAAACAAAAGGTACAAGGCTAATAGCTCTTTAAAAAAAGAAATAAACAACTAGAAGGAAGATATCATGTCACGGGCACAAGCATGCCATGGGTCGAGACTTTGCTTCCAAGAAAATCAAATTATTAAAACTACACTATACGTTCTATTAACGATTCAGACCGACCCCAAACCTGGACTAACACACTGACAATGAGCAGGAGGAAGTTTTGTTTGCTGTCGAACTGAATAATTCAAGCAGCTCTCTCGTTTGTGCATGTGAGTGTGACTATGTAAAGAATTGGAAATTGTGAACTACGCCAATTGAAGATTACATTACCATGTCACAAACAGCATGCAATACTTTCAGTTAATTTAAATAAAACACGAAACGAATGCTTACCTCGTCCAGCAGTTTCTTTCTCATTAGAGCGGACATTCCTGTTGGACAGTTTATTCCCACAAAATCCGCTGCCAAATAAATCCTAGCATGAGAAGTGCCAAAGTAAACCTGGAACGAAAAAAGGTTATTATTAACATAAATATGCCATAAATTGCATCAACAAAACTGTGCTAGTGACGGATTAGTGGACCGCAAAGCCAGTTAAAATTTCTTCGGTTATGTGATTCAAAACTGGAGAATCAATGAATGATAGAATAATTGACTTTGGCACAAGACCGTGCTGTAATGTACATGAAAGGTAATTCTAATAAAAAAATAAAGAATATTTACTTTTTCCAGGATGGCAGGAAAACCCTGACGATCGCATGTAAAAGGCATTTGATGCACAAGACCAGTTTTATCATCCATATGGGTGACCATGTCCATGAGGGTATCTTCTTTCACTATAGATTTTGAAAATGAAATATATATTTATCAATTTCCATTTTTCATGTAGTCTTGGCCCGTTTTGAAATGCAAAAATTATGGATTTAGTATTATCTACTTACTTTTTATTCCACTATCTGAAATCAAAATTAGTTCGTGCTTCATGGACACATAAGCTGGCTGCATGTTATTTATTTTAGGATTTATTCCAACCCTTTCACCTCCTAGGAAAAAACCGCAACATTTCGGTGATTACTAGTTCCTGATATACGTAGCTTCAATATTATAGTGTCATCATTTTACCAACCTTGAAAAAGTCGAGAATCTACGTCAGGGTACTTATCCATAAGTTTTTCTACAACGCTTATTGCTGGATCATTCTTATCTTGAACACAAAACAGGACTTCGTACTGGAAATCAAAATATTAAAGCTTATTAAAATATGAACTAAAAGTCATCAATATTCAATACCGGAACACAACATCTTGTATACCCAATGTTGCAAAATGTGCATATGAGCTAATATAGTGTACAACGTAAAATTACAATTAATTTATTTCATAATCACCTTTGGATAATTTAAAGTAAAAAAGGATTCTAAGTTTGATGCTAGGTGAGGATCTTCTCCAACAAGGGGTTTAATGACTGAAACTCCAGGAAGGGGAATGTCTGGTGGCCAGGTTCTCTTTCTGTGTAACTTCCATTTACTAAAACATAACATTTGTTATTATTATAACGCATTTGATAAGGTTATGCTGTAAAACACTGACTCATTCATCATGACTGCTCAGATTGCTAATTGCCAAGGTTTCTTACCTCCAAAAGAAGGCTATCAGGTGAATCACCCACATTCCAGCGGCAAAGGCGACGAAGAAGATTGCCAATCCTTGGATTGTATATGCGAGGGTAGTAGACATCGTCTAAAAAAGGGACAAATACAAAAATATATAGTTTTAGGAATCATCATGACATTATCAATGAGATAACCACTCAGAATATGATTATAAACTTTAATTTAAAAACTTTAACTTTTACAAGCGAAGGACGCTGTTTTGTGAATCCCATTTGGGATTCCGGTGGGGGACAGCATAGCTCACTATCCCCGGTTAAATTGTACATATTAACGAACATTATGAACTATTTAACTATTAAAAATTAATTTTTACACAATTTAAACGAAACGAAACTATTTATTTGCTTTAAAGTAGTAAAAACGAAAAAAATAAAATAAATGAAAAGACAACAAAGAAAACATTATATCGAGTTGATCACGAAAAAACACAACAATGATAAACAAAGTTATTCGGCGCAGGCTCTTGTGCCACTTGAACAGAACGAACAGATGATCCATAATACGCGCTCTTTTAAAAACTGATAAGTAGAAGCGGCGTCGTTCAAATGTACATAAAACGACAAAACAACAGCTAGGATTAGATTTTATGATAAGCAGGTCAGCTGGTGATAACGATGTACTCCCTTCAGTAGTGATAAGTACTGGAGCACATTTGTTTGACATACTAACTATCTGCATTTTATGAAATTTTATTTTTTGGATTGATTAGTTAACTGGTCAATATTCAGCACAGTTTAGTTGTGACTGTTGTTGCAAACACTTAACAATTTGCTACTGTACTGTTTAAAATGCAATAGAAAGAAAGAAGTGTGCCGCAAACACGATTCTCTAGCTCTCTCTCTCATCTGGACTGGAAGTCTCTATACAGTGCCACAAATGAGCCCTCTATTATAACTTTATAACATAGCGTATATTATGTTTATCAATTGATGGGCATTGTTCATACGACAGGATATCCGTTAAAAACGGCTTTATAATAATTCATCCCCTTTGTTAATTTGTTGGATAATGAGTATTTATTTGCACATGTTCTAGCCAATAGTATGTAATTGATAGTTATAAGCGTGTCCATCTGGGTTAAATGCATTTATTTGCCATAAGATTTCTGAGATTTTCCTTCAAGATTGGCACGTTATTTTGCAATTTATGTAACATAATATTATAAATATTTTTGTTCATTTTATCAAGAATGGAAAATTAGCTGCGACTATGGATCGCAAAACATTGTCACGATGCGAGATACAAACATTTAACTGAAAAAAACAGGTACAATCTGTCAACTCGGCCTCTCCTCCTATTCATCAATTTCAGTATTCCAACATAAAAGAGCATAGTACTATAGCCATAGACATAATCATAATAGTCAAACAAACACGATGTTCTGCAGTTGTCGCTTGTCAACGTCAGCGCTCGAAGAAACAATGGTAAATTGATAGCATTTGCATTGTTGAAATTGAAATACTATTTAGTTCATATCATAGTACAGCTTTAGACTCCGTAGCAAACTTTCATCTGGCATTTTAGACGTAACCAAGCAGGGAGTGCAAGATTGGAACTAAGAAAATACAACACCGTTGTTCATTTTCAAGCATCTCATGTTGCCCCATTTCAGTTACATATAAAAACAGTTTTATGCTACATCACATCCGCCTACGCAAGTACCAATTTTCCCCCTTATTCACAAAAAGGTGGATGAAAAGGGTGAAATGTATATGTATTGATTTTCAACTACTTTTGCCCTAAACTGAACGAGTTTACCTTTAACCAATTAACATATTATCAAATACTTGTGTATCGATCCAAAATGACAACAACAAATAGATAAAATGTGGCAGCATATAAAAGAATAAAACGTAACATAATCTTAAAAGTTAAATATCATTTTACGTTGGAATGGAATTTCAGATGATTTTTGATAGATTCCTACTTATAGCCTTACACTTGCCTATGATAAAATTTATATCCTTCCTTCCACATTATAATGAAGCCTATTAATCTCAATATTCTATGACTCACTGAGTAACAACTTTCTCGAGAGATTCTCCACGAAACTACATCATTAGAGGGAAGCATGTAGACAGGAAATTAGAAAAAAAACTTTTACGATACTTTCTCTTTCATCAACCTAGATATATGATGATTGGATGAGTGAATGTGTCTGGAAAAGAACTCCTTTCACCCTCAATAAGCCTCTAAGATTTTTGTACCTTATCACGAATTTCTTCTGGACAAGAAACAAATTTGAGCTGCTCATCCTACATCAACTAGCTGTTATTATTTCTGCAACGTTTTGTACGTTCTCCACCAGAAAATGTATTTACACAAGAAATAGACTTCAAAGGTTTCCGGAAATAACAAACCTTTCTTTGAACCTGTCGTCGTCTTTGACTGAAGGAAAATGGCTGATTGTGTAACAATACTTTTTTTATTGATGTGTTTCCATCGGCCAGAATGGAATGCGTGTATTTTTTAAATATGTGTATGTAATAATGAACAGTATGAAACAGTGAATATCTTGTAGGGAATTGTAAAGAAGGCAGTGCCATCAAATCATCCATACAATGAACCATATACAATTATAACAAAATAATATAAATCGTTTCATTGTTACTAAAATTTACAATATTTATTTTACTAAGCAGCTTTCACTGTAAGTTCTGAAAACATCTACCATTGGTTTTCCAATGTACGTCAAAAGCTGCTACTCAGACATTTCGAGAATTGATGTTTGAAGTTTCTGCCCATAAAATTCGTTGAAAGGTACAGGTATATATATATGTTCGCTCTAGACATTTCTGTACATTGACATAAAGCTGCTTTTTACTACTCAATAGAAATTCTCAGAACTTTTAGTTCAGTTCAGACATAACTTAACTGTGTGTATGTCTATAGGCTCCACTTTCCAATGGCTATCCATACAACCACCACATCACCCTGTTTACCTTTCACTGGCAAACTTGTTTTTCCTCGTTTCTTCGGAAAATTCCAACATGATTCCCCATTCATCAAATCTTAATCACTCTATGGATTTTCTTTGTTTGCTTACATAATTAAATTAATTTATATAGCCAAACGCGATCTATTCATGCTTTTACCCCCACAAACAAAAGTTACATATAATCTATTGTGTAATTATTAACCAACATGGCATGATATCCTTGGGTTGACATGTGGATTTGTGGAACCATGTGCCCAATGTCATGTTTACTTCATTTTACTAAAACTTTGTAAGAACTTCCCTATTGACAATTACGGATAGGTTATTTGACTTTTGTGGGACATCCGTCGTCCACCTTGTCAACTGTCAGTGCATGTTTGACCGTGTAAAGGTTATCTATTTCCCATGCATTGGCTTCTTCCATAAAAAGCCATTATACAAGCAACATAACAAAAGACTCGCTCACCACGTTCACCTCATTCTTTTTACTGTTTGTGTGCATTACGTATTACGTTAGCTAGGAAGTAAACCAAGTATTTTTTTCTTATTTGTACCTGGAAAAATACTAAAAATGTTAATGTTGCACAGTTGCACCTTCTTACAAAAGTTACGTTACAAGTACAACAACCTGTCATGTCAGCAGGATAAATCAAGGTATGACTTAACCTAAGACAATAATGCAGTCGTCATGACTTCTTTTTTCCTCCATCATATAAAAACTTATGCGACAACATGAACACAACACTATTTACATTCATAAACTATGTACAAAAAATATATAATGCATTCTTAAAGTAAGCAGCAGCGACTGTTTCAGTCGGCATTTCTTGTAGATCTTTAAAAGGCCTAATAATAAATTCATGGGATGCTAGTTTATGGTGGCTGGGTTGGTGAGCGGTTTTTTGTTTGGTGGCATGTCATGAATAATATTTTCAAGTATGCGCGGTGTAGTTCCTTCGTAACATCTTATAAAACCTTTCGTCAATATTGTTATCATAGTGAGTAGTGGCTGGTAAACTTGAATGAGCGTGCCTAGCATAGAATTTATTTCTCGAAGAAAATATACAATTAAATGCACACTGACACTGCACACCTTCTTTTTCCTTCTCTACTAAACCTTCTTTTCTGACAGAGTTGGTTTTTTTGTTTACTTTCGAAACACCACCTAAACAGATAATTAAAGTGGTGTACTTTATGGCTCAACTGATAATTTTGAGTTGAAACGTTGCTCTATTGTTTTTAGATAAATGCTTGTACTTCTTGCAACTTTTCCTTTCAACGTGATAATTGCATAATGCACAAAAACTGGCATCCAACCCTTTTTTCTCTTTATGCCTCCCTACTCCTCCCGTTTGTTGGCTCCCCTGTGATTATTTGCATTACCTACGCACCTTGTTTATTTTGGCTGAATTGAAAAAGGGTTTTTAAATTGAGCATTGAATGGAGTTTAGTTTGCTAACTTGGTGCGTGCACTAACTTAATTTCAGCTATCTTCTTTAGGGTTGTTTGTGTATGCATTGTACGTAGCAATTTAACCTTTTTTAACAGCGCATTGCACAATCCATATTTAACATCAGTTTCACTTTCATTTTCATTCATCATCGTTTTTGTACGGCTCGTAAAATTGCAAAACTTACATCAAATTTGCATGCATATATAACATAATGCAAATACATACATGCTCATAATTTTTTTCCCTTGTACCCTGTACTTATGTATCATCTTTCCAGAAGTCTTGTATGTATGATGCATTGCGGTTTCAGTGGGAAATCGTTTGTAATCTGGCTTACGAAATATTAAATTGTTTTATTTTTTCTTAGAATCTTTCATCTTCTCTTGTTTATGGCACACTGGCTATCAGTATCAGATTCAGATACCAAATTATATGTTGTGTTTGGGGTTTAGCTAAGTTTTCATATTGCAAACTCCACATGATTGTTTTTTGCCATGGCTTATTAAATGGTAAGAGTAGTTCAAAAAGCTTTACTGGTTAGTCCTTTGGTGCATCCTGTTTTGTGTGTTTAAGAGGGATTATTACTAGAGAGAGGCAAAAGTTGCAAATAGTTTTTTTATTTTGGTGCAAATCCAATTTTAAAAAGTTGCATTTGGTGCA
>JAQFZG010000530.1:0-31229 GCA_034695465.1 Entomobrya nicoleti
ACACCTTCGAAGGTGTCTTTTTGGGACTCGTTCGACGGCTTCCGGGACGCAGGTTGCGGCTTCTTGGCTCCTACTGATCAAACAGAAGCAAAAAATGTTTTTTTTTACAATTTGACTTATAAAAAAATGAATGTGGCTTTACTCGAATTACATACAGTTATCATAGCAATTAATGTGTGTGTGTGTGTAGTGTGTACGTTTTTAATTTCTCTTAAAATTGTATTCTGTATCAATTTGTATGTACACATTTAAATACATTTTTTTGTTTCATTGTTCCCATTTTAATTTATATCACCCATACAAAAGCTGTGTGGGTGTCAACATCGCAGAGATGAAAAATAAATATTCCGGGATAATTAAATAATATTATATAGTGCCAAATTGACACTGCCAAGCATCAGCATAATCATTTTTCTCATATCTTATATTATTTCAGTCGTCGGTTGCCTGACAATTAATATCGACTATTTTCTCTCTTCTAAAACTTAATTGCATGCACTTTTACACTTTGACGTAAACATATGAAATGCTTATCGTTAGTAATAAAGGTAGCATACTCAACAGGTAAAAATTAAAAGAGCTGACTAAATCAACAATCAAAACAAAGTGCATCAGACATTTGTACGTAAAAAATTACGTACTGAATACATACGAAATACGAACGTGCATAGCACAAAGCTAACAATTAATATTAACAACAGCATACCTAGTAGATGTTTGTAGCTTGTTACTGTATCTACTTGCAAATTATAATACAATAGACTACTACGTATTTCCTTTGTTTTCTTTGTTGCTAATTTCAGTGTTTATGTGTAGTTGTGAATTATGGTTATGAATGTTATGATTATGATGTGATATGTGTAGTCAGTAGTTTATATTGTGTGATGTGATATGATGCCACTACCACTATATCAATATCTTGTTATGAATTGAGTCTAAGTCCAAATGCAAGGTGTGAAAGGACAACATAAAACATGGTTATCATATTTCGTCCTCGTCATATACAATTTAGCATGTTTTAGGTCGTACTCATTTAACAGACGTAATTTTTTAAAAACTATACATATTTCTGTGATTTCACGCAATGTAAATTGATTGAAAAACTATTAAACTCAAATGAAATTTGGAAAGCATCATAAACCAACTAATATTTAAGCGCCTACTTCACGTGCTGTGCGTACTTAAATCTATCTGCGATCTGCGTCGTAAAATTTTGCTAAAGATGTCATACGAGAATAACAGGCCAGTGTAGTTGGCTAAGCCAACTACAGGGGGCTACAGTCATAGTCATAGAAGTGAAGCTTGGTGGAGTTCAAGAAAAAAAAGGCGCTCAGAGAGAACAATGCGTTGCTCTAATGCATGGGAAAATAGGTAAACAATAAACATATGAGATACTGCAAGCTTGTAGCAACACCACACATACCAAAAAAAAGTTGAGTGTGTGTGTGTAATGCATGCATACATAAAAACATAAAGAGAGAGAGGGAATGCGTGTTTGAATTATGTCAACACAACCCAATGACCAATCAGGTGAGGTGGCTCATATCTCATATCCAAGAACAGCTGGACTTGTTGCTTATGGTTTTGATAATCCGTATCAGTGAACTAGCACGCCAACGCAAATTGTGGTTGTGTTGTGGTAGTGCAGTGCGTATTTACTATTTACCACGCTATTATAAAAAGCATTATTAGCTATTTACGAATAATGGAGAAGAACTGACAATGACAATAAATTTATAATTAATCATCATATATCGTGTTAGTGTTATAGTTCGCTTAATAGCGTGGTTGTTGTGGTGTGGTTGATTTTGATCATTTTAGGGTTAGATGTGTGCATGTGCATGCATGTGCGTTTAATGCGTACATGTAAAGTATGTCCTTAGAAAAATACAAAGAAAGAGAAGCTAGAGAGCTGCTGATGTAGTATTTTCATTTTGGTCATTCTCAGCTGGTTTGTTTATTTGCGACCAGGAGACCAGATGTTGAATGTAGATACATAATGCATTAAGTGTACGTTTTCTTTATTGCAATGCAAGCAACAAGACCCAGAGTCATGCTATTGAATTTTTCTGAACATGTTCCAATAATAGAGGATAGCAGAGTATTACTAAACATATTTTTTGTGCAGGCAGTGGGAATAAAGGGATTCATCAAAATATGTGTGTTGCAGTTTAAATTGCGTTCAAAACAGTTTGTGCAACTAATTTTGTATTTGTACTTAAACACTTTTAAATTTAAAGGAAGAAGATCCGATTCAGCGTCTTTGGGTTCGTTCTTGAAAAGAGGAAAGGTAAATTGAATTGATTTGGGATATTATTTTATGGTACAACTCATTTTTGTAAGCGTGACCTTGAGATTGTTTTAAAGTTGATAATTATCCCATCGTTAAAGCTTAGCTTACTCGTGCACAAATGCGTCACATTTTAGGAAATCATAATATTTTTGTCCATAAATTGTCAGTTTTTGGGCATTCAGCATTTAAATTCGTATTCAGATCCACGTGTGATGGTGTGTACTTAATTAATGATCGTTATCAGTAAAACGTGTTTCGTTAAAATTAATTGTCTGATGTTGTTTATTTGTACAGGAGACGTGATCATTGTGTAAAAAAACGTATCCAAAGGATATTGCTGGTTTAAATTGGAAAGTGCAATGGAACGGGGAAGACAAAGGGATGAAAACATATCTAGGATTCCAGTGTTTGTCTTTCCGTCAAATGTTTATTTCAGCGCACATGATCGTGACCACTTGAAGCAGATTTTGACCATTTATAATCCTTACGAGTTTCCTATTCGTTTTCGAGGTAGGAATTTTCATCATTAGTGCATAATTGTATTTGTGTCAATTATAAAAAAACAATAACTGACTTTGTTTTTTATCCATAGTTTTGTCTAACGCTTCAACGTTCTACAATGTGAGACCTGACGAAGGAACCATTAGCGCTAAGAATTCGTTGGACCTCATAATAAGGGTGGCAACTGACGTGAGACTGGAAAGTAGTACGCCTCTAAAGCACAAATTTCGTATCCAGATTTTCCATCAACACACGAAACAGCAAGTTGGACAAAGGGATGTTGAGTCTATAATTCATTTCGGAAATCTTCCATCCTCTCGTGAAGGTGATGCTGCATTTAGTCATGGAGTTTCAGCAGAGCCGTTCCAGCAGGTCCCGTCCGGAAGTTTGGCAGCCCCAAAAGAATCCTCTTCCCTATCGTCCGGATCTAACTCACCATTGACTATTTTTCCTCAGACACATTCACAGCCAAATTATGTCGTGTTATTTGTTGCAATTGTATGTATTATAGGATTATTGTTACCGTATAACAAGGATGAAAACTGTAAATCATCAACTGACTCAAACTCAAGCAATAGTTCAACTTTGGAATCAATTTTACCAACTTATCTACATTTGTCCGTTAATCAAAAGTTGTTGTTTGCCTATACCCTAGGACTTGTCACAATGGTCATATTGAGACCTTGATCTGAAGCTTTCTTAAGTTTTAATAATTGTTAAATGTCTATGTCAGTGTCATCTGGTCTGCATTGCGGAATTTACCAATATCATGAAGAAACAATAGAACCAAAATTGATGGCATGCTTATAATTTCACAGTTCACATTACTTGAATTTTTGTTTGTAGCTGTTATGTAAGAAAGCGATTTATACGTTTATAGAGATACCAAAACCAATATACTACGAATTCTCTTCGTTAATTTAGTCGTGGGGTTATAGTGGTAGTATTACAAACAAAGGTAAAGTTGCTGTCAAGATGTGTCAAGAACTTTCATAAAAATTTAGGAGAGTTAAAGTTTAAAACAAATTGTAATTTAGATTAGATTACGGAATAAGTTTCGTGATAATATTTTTTATATATAGTTCGTAATCTAATTTCTATATATAATTTTTGCCATCATGCATACGGGCTTGCGTAATATTGCAGAAATGACCTGACTAATTTAGTAAATGTTAAAAAAAAAGTACAGCTACCAAATAGTGTGCGAATTTGCTCACATAAAATACACAATTGCAGTTTTTCTACCAATAATCACGCATTTGGAGAAGCAGTACAGTTCGTATTTTTAAGACCCACATGCATATTATACAGAAGTGAACATTGTTCAAACTATCTAGTGGCTGCATCAATATCTAATTTTGACATTCTAGTTTCAGTGATTGAATAGTATGTTCAATTGAAAATAAAAATTTAATTTGAAAACAATGTTGAATAATGGGAGGTGAGATTAGGGTATAACCGGGTCTTTCATTTTTGCTACATAACGTGTCAAACGTTTTCAAAATAAGTCACTAAGATTTAGAGTTTAGTTTTTATTGACGCATGACGCCATCCGCCATCGTGTAATTATCGAGATGATATTAATAATAAAGAAATAAAAAAATATCGGTACTTGATTATTTGTTCTAGTTTTTAATCATTATGATGTTTGATATAAGATATTACTTACTTGATATCCTGTAATTAAACGGTTGGAATATTTATGTAAAATAAAGAAGGACAAAACTTTATTTTTTGCACTTGTACTTATTTGAACTATGTACAGAAGCTAGATTATGGAAGTTATGGAAAATGTAAGCTTCAGATATGAAGTATACCAGTCACCATAGCGCCACAAGGTTTGCCTGCGCCCAGCGTTAGGAAAAGGGATCATGAATCATGATTGCGTTTCATGCATGGATCCATATATTGTAACTCAGGATATAACTGTGTCGTGTTGTAACTAGGCAATTTATTCACATTCAACATTCCAGGAATTTTCAGCTTTGTTCATCTGCAGGAGTGGCTAAGAAAAACGCTTTTGCATGGAAATCGCAAATGGGTTTTTAATAGAAACTTTTTATCATCAAATATTTTCAGGGGGCAAGGTGAGACTTTGCGTGGTTACATCACATCGCCTCGTCATCTATGACATGCTAACTAGGATATATCATAAGATGACTTCTATATTTATTCTAAAAGACAACTATGGCTAACGATATAAATAGACAATCCATAGAAACACGTAAAATTACAATAAATATATAATTCAAAGTTAATTCCTTGTTCGCTTCTGATGAAATTCGAACTGAAACTGAATGTGCATCATTTAGTCGCTTAATTTCAGCAAAGCTTTGATTGTACTTCCTGCACATAATTTTGAATTCTGCGATCAACTTCGTGCGGTCTCCCCGTAACTTTAGATTGAAGAATTTTTGTGACAGCTCATTAATTTCGCTGCAAAGGACAACAGATACTGGATTATGGAGGAGGATGATACTGATGATTCCTCAATACCTGACGATGACAATTTGTAAGAACTAGAATGAAATCCCAAATTATCTTTACGGGGTACCTAAATATAAGAATAATCCCATCATTATTTATATTCAAACTTGTAGGAAACATGGTAAGGATGATTTCGGTGTGACTGACATTTATGGAAGAGAAGAGGCAGGTAATTATCTTCAATCAGTGGACTCTGAAGCCGACAATGACCAAGACCAAGAGTTGAACTTCGACAGCCAGTTGCCAAGTTCTTTAGACACTGCTAGTAGAGCTCGCAAGAAAGATGACAAAGACGAGTATGAATAATTTTTCCCTAGTTCAGAATTCCTAAAAAATATACTTTGCTTAATTAAAATTTTCATTGATACGTCATACTCTTTTGCTTGGATAATTCAATAATGTAGGCAAGTCATTTTAACCTATGCGGAAACGTTACATAAAGGTCTTAAAATTATGTGGGTACCAATGGTATACTGTGGTCGCATGCCATTTCGATTGCATTTAAATAATAACCGGGCGAGCATCATGGTCAAAAAAATCAGCCCAGCCTACATTTCCTGTTTTACCATGTGTGTCTTCACTTGGATTCTGTTTATCTGGACAACTTTAGGTTCTAAATCAGTTGAAGAACTATTCATCAAAGTTAAAATAAACAACTTCAAGGCTCAAATATTCAACTGGTATTTTCTTCAGGAATTTTAATTATACTTGGTCACACATCGTCGGCGACACCCAACAGTGTGGAGCTACTTGAAATTGCGCTTGCTCGTCGTTTTTGGTCTGACACCTTCATCTTCTGGACAACGTTGTTACAGGCTTGTGTCTCCACCACACATATATTATACCAGGCTCAAGACTTCGCAATGTTTATCAAGGCTTGGTATCGCGTCCTCGATATTACAAAAATTGAAGTCTCAAGAACACTCAAGCAGTACATCATAATAAGCCAGATTACCCTTTGCTTTTTCATTCTCGGCGTGATAATTATTTTCTGTTTGCCAAACATGTTCATTGCTTTTCGAGGAACAACATGGATGATAGTGATATCATTTTATGAGCCTTTGAAAAAATTTGGGGGGCTAAAGGAACCCTTAAAAATTGATGGAAAGCATTATTTTCAGGTGACAATTATGACCGTACATTACCCCAATAAATCAACATTAGTATATATGTATGTCTAATTAGTAATTTCATTGACAGAGATTCGCTGCCGTAGGGTTACTGGTTTACTTGATAGCAATTATTTTCAGTTGGATGTACATTATGCAATTTATGGTGTTCTGTAGGTGCTTCAGAAAGGGACTAAGATGTATTAACCAAAGAATTGCTATGATCTTAAATGTTGATGACGGTAAGATTGTGAAAGCCTTTTGTACTTTTTTGAATATTCTAAACAATTGATAAAAAACTATTCATTCGAAAAAATTGCTTTCATACTATCAATTATAGTGGCACGAGTTGGTCCAAACGCTCTGAGGTTAACTTACGAATATATTCATAAGGACTACTTGGGAATTGCCACAACTGGAATCAAAATAGGGCGCATTTTTAGCTGGACTATTTGTAACTACTATTTGTGGGCGGTATTTAAAAGAATTATGTTCTCATGATTAATATTTTTCTCACTTTTCACTATAAATATGTCTGTTTATTTGTGAATTTTAAATGTTAAAGATACTCGTACTTGTGGTGGAACTCGGTGAAATATTTCGATTCGCTAAGAGAAGTCATCATAAAATTGATAATGAAAGATTCAATCGTACTTCTAAAACGAATTCTTTGGAGGAAATATCTATTCCTTTGCCAGTTCAACATGTGATCAATGACTTGCTTCACTTTTTAGTGACAGCAATATGGTTGGTTTTATTTATTTTTTGATTCCAATGATCAGTACAATTATATGGATTATTAATTTTAATTAGCATGTAATCGATTTTATTGTATTGTAGCATATTTTACGTCTCCTATGAAGGATCCGGGGCTCACAAAGAGGTACTTATTATTATTATTAAAGTTAAGAAAAGAAACTACTAAAAATATTTCATATTACATTTCGATGTCATTAGCTTAATTAAAAACGTCTAACTGATAGGGTAAAATGAGCTACGAATTAGCACGATACAAAGGCCTGGTTGATTGCCCTAGCCAACTGGAACGCAACTTTGTAAGTCAACTTGTCTTTTACAATAATTGACTATGTATTTCTCAAATAAGTTTTTCTTAGAATTGATTTCATTCTCTTGCTTCAACTAAAGATACGAAGCATATGGATAATTGTTTCTGAAAAATGTCCAGTTCATGTTGCTCCAGGGAAATTTTTTGGTATAACTCATTCAACGGTAATGACAGTATTCGCCACAGCATTCACATATTTTGTTTTTTGGGCGCAATCCCAAGGACATTTTGTGAGTGAGAATGAAGAGGAATGAAAAATCTTCTCGGGAATGGATATATATAGCTTAAATTACCGCAAAAACCACCAAATCTTGTTCAAGAAACCCATTGTATTGTGGGTAGGATTATTTTCTTATAGTTAATAGTTATGTAATTCATGTAATTTTTTCGTTCATTTTATAAATTAATTTGAATTAAATATTTGAGTAAGGGATTTTAGAAAATTTCTTTGTTTAAAAAGACAAAAACGATTTCATGATACAAAAATAAATTTGATTGAAAATACATCAATTATATACAACCTTTTTGATGAGTGGACTGTTGGATTTTACAAACTCTTATCATATCAAGCATCTTTGTCAGACAGTAAGACAATCTTTCCATCAAAAGTGTAATGTCGATTTCGGAGCTGATTTGGACTAAAATTAAAAATCTTCCCACCCAGCCCTGTTGTGGGTATTTCCTACATGGAGGAACCCGAGTTGTCGGTTTACTTGACTTCGTAAGAATTTACGGTTGCATTTATTTTCAACCGTTTGCAATTATTGTAGTAAACATTTATCAATGTACAAATTTCCGTAGGGTTTAGCCTTATTTGCGAGTATTTTCATTGCATCTGAAATATATCCAAGTTTTCACAACCTGGAGCTCTTATACGAACAGAAAGAGTTCTTTAAATATTATTGTAAGTTTTATTTATCATGTATCAAAACTAAAACACATAACGATTTTGTTTATTTAACGATAAATGATAATTGACAGAAGACTTAAATTGTGCGTAATTTTAAAATTAGTTCGAGCCGCAAGCTGGGCATCTTTCTTTACATACAATATTGTGCTTTTGGCACTCTCCATTTTTCTATTCAAAGCTGCGAAGAAAGTAAGTTATGTCAATTGAAATTGATGCAATAATTAGACTTGTCGATGATATAAAGGTATAGAAATCTTACTCGTTTTTGTAAACTTACTAGCGAAGTTCCAAACTATGTAAAATATGGATGGTGCTTACTTCACTCACCAATATTGCGATAGTCTGTACATATTACGTCAACAATCATCTTTTTAACCTTTCGAGAACCGTTTTCGTATTTATTGTATTTTATGTGACATACAAATTATACTGCCTTCACGTGGTGTGGTCATTCATACGAGAAATTCAGTCCTATGGTGGATTCAATGCAGCGCTAAGTGGACTAACTGATGCAGAGGTTGAGGAGTTTGAGAAAGGCTGTCCACCTGACACTCAGAATAGTACAGGAGGATTAACGGTTGAAAATCGAGCGTTTAATAAAGATTTCGAAATTCGATCAGAGGATCTTGAGATTGGTATTAAATTATATAGCCAGTGCCATTCAAATTTGCTTGATTAATCTTTTAAGTCCATATTTGGCAACTGTCAACTGCTTTATTTGCAGATCAGTTGAGTATACTCGGTTCTGGAACGTTTGGTTGTGTTTACCGAGGAAAGTTGACGACTGAGTCAGGAACAAAATCTGTTGCTGTTAAAACAGTGAATCCTAACGCTGATGTGACCTACTTTAAAACACTTTTGTCGGAATTAAAAGTCATGACTTACGTCAGCAACCATGAAAATGTTGTTGGCCTTATCGGTGCTTGCACCTCAAACATTAAAGAAAGTTAGTATACTAACCGATATATCATAATTTATGACTATTATGACGATAGTTTTATTTCACTGATGCCAAAAATATCTCTTAAACTGCAAATACAGAAAAACTTTTTGTTGTGGTGGAATTCTGTCCGTTTGGGAACCTACATGATTATCTCAAGGCAAGGAGGGGACTGTTTGTCAATCTTGTAAAGGATGGAGTATTGAGAACCGATTTGAACAATGCGGGGTGTGCTGGGATCAATATCAATTCAAATTGACAAAGATTCACACTTTTACGCTGAATACTAATATCAAAATTTTAATCTTATCTTCCAGCAAACTTGGTTATGCAAATGTTAAAACGGGTAACACTGTCACAACAATAGACATATTGAAGTGGATGTTTGATTCTTGTAAAGGGTTAGAATTCTTGGAAGAAAAGAAAGTAGTTCATGGTGACATTGCAGCACGAAACATATTACTCGCATACGGAAAAATCGCAAAAATAAGTGACTTTGGTCTTGCGAAAAAATTGTACCAGTACACATCAGTAATAAAAGCAGGGGTAAAAACAATTTTTATGACAAACTGACTTCCATTTTATAGAAACCCGTGTGAAATATGTGTATGCTATTCATAAATTTGTTTAAATAAAAACATATGTATATACGACTGTAATTGCATAGGTGCTTTTACCGTGGCGGTGGATGGCAATAGAATCTCTAACCGATATGGAATTTTCAACCAAAAGTGATGTTTGGTCATTTGCAACTGTAATGTGGGAGGCATTTTCCTTATCCGAATTGCCCTTTCCAGGATTTAATTGGGACAACGATTTTGTCAATAAGGTGTGCAAAGGACTTCGCATGAATCAGCCTCGAAATGCCCCAAATGAAATGTAAATGTATAGTAATGTATTTATTAGATACGCATACATTACATATTTGTATGGTTTATAGGTTTTTTGAAATGTTTTGATTATAGATACACACTGATGGTAAAATGCTGGCAGCCGTTGCCCCTTGATAGGCCTTCATTTAATGAAATTCGCATAGAACTAGAGCAAATGTTGAACAACGCGATGTCAAATATTGAGGTAAAAAATAATTTAGAGGGCGATACTCGTGATCACCGTAGTAGTAATAGTAATGCACAAGAAATGGAAGAGATTGAAGTTTACATTCCTAATCAACTTATTACTGACGCTGTTATTACTTCTGAGTACAAACTTTAAATTCTTCAAATATTTAGAAATAATATACTTAAAAAATAAATTTAAATCAAGCATGATTTGATTGTACACTCAAACGACAGTGAAAACGTTGTACTTTTATTTTTACGTTTATATCGAACTTCTTCTATTTCTATCATACATCTTATCGGGCGAGTGTGATTTTAATGGCTTATCACTATGGGGTGCTTTGATATGTATATTAAAACCAAATGTTTCAGTGTACACGCTTAAAAGTCGAATCATTTTGGACCATTTTCTTGGAAAAAGATAAATTCGTTCAAAATACTCCGATGAGAATGTCTACATTCCACATTAGTTCCTTGTTCCAACAACTCCATGGAAAAACTGTCATATATGTATTTATTTAAGGGCCATTATGATATGAGTCATGAGCAATGAATTAAATGACCCATTGTGTAACTTTCGATTATTGTCAGTGACGATCTTTATTGATTGCTGCAATTAGCTTTTTGGATTTTGATCATTATTTCAGGAATAGTTCACAATGTTTCTCAAACGGAGTTCGGTAACCTCCACAGGCCCTGAAGCAGAAGCAGGTGTGGGACTACCTGTGGAAAAGACAGAAGATGAAATCAGACAAGAAAAAATTGAAAAGAGAGCAGCTCTGCAAAGGAGGGAGGAAGAGAAAGATCGAATTGAGCAGTTGGAATTTTTCAGGTTTCCCAATATCATGGTATATTTCCCTTAAAGAAAAAAGGAAAGCAGGCAAACAAAAAATTGTTATAAATTTGCCATAAAAAATAGTTTAACTTTGTTCCATTTTTTAGGGCTGGTATTTTGATGGAACATTCACTAAGGATTTCACGCTGCATGAAGAATATGCTGAATACTTCAATGATATAGAGTACTTAAAATACCTATTATAAATCATGGCCTACATTTTTATTTAATTTCACCTGTGTACACATGTGCTTCTTCCAAATGTAATTAGAGATGAGCAGGATGCTCAAAAGGATTTAATCATTGAAGAAACTTTCACTGAAAAAGCCTATCGTAACTTTTGGCCACCTTTATTTTATGGGGGAAAGTACTTCCGAACGCGGGGGATCTATTTGGACCTGAAGGAAGTAAAGGAAGACCCTCCGAAGACTCCACCAAATATCAATTATGAGAAGCAACGTGGTATTATTGGTGTTGATCTAGGTGAACTTGACGGAGAAGAAGAGCATGACGGAGGGGCTGGAAAATTTATGGAGACGTATGGTGCCGCTGGTTCACATTCTCCCAAGGATAATTGGTATTGGAATGGAAATAAGCGTGACTTTAAACCTAAGGAAGCAGATGGCGATTATATCTGGTGTGACGATGAAAGAATTTGGCGAGACCAAGATCCCACCTATAGGACCCCTTATGACTGGTAATATGGATAGCTTCCAGACTAATCCAGACTTCATTATTTGTAAGCTCAAATTACATTTGAGTTACACTAACTAAATTATGTTCAAATCGACTGCTGTTCAAAGGTACTTTGATGAGAAAAAAGGTCAGTATTTTATCCGAGACTTGTCTGAACCGGACTTGTACGAATTTGACATTGAAAAGAACATTTACAAGAGAGCTGGCGTGAAGGGACCTGCTGCTAATGGGATGCGTCATAATGACTATTTTTATGATGAAAAACTACGCAAATGGTTGCCCATAACCAAGGCACATGGACATCTCAAAATATATCCACAAGGCAATCGAGAAATTGCACTTGGGGACAGGGGGAAATCTGGCTTGGGCGCTGATGATTACTATTATGATGGCATGTAGTACAAAATCAAACTAATAAATTTGACTTGCTCATGTTGCGCATGTGTTAATTGAAAATAATATGATATGAACTCAGGTGAACTTGGAAAGATGGAAGTGAAAGATGAAAAAAGTCTTCAAGATTATTATTATGACACGCAAGATAAAATGTTCAAAAAGAAAGGTCAGCCGTATGGTCCTGGAAAAACTAATCTATATCCTAAAGACTACGGTATATTCAATATTCAGTGCCTTGCTAATGTTTCCATTTTATCACGGAAAATGACTCATATCTAGCATAAATATTTATCATGACATTTCATTTGAAAATTCTTAGAGTTCGATATAAAGTTGGGAAAATATAATCCAAAGCCTGCGAAAGAATGCAGACATATTGAGCCTTACGACTTTTATTATGACAAAGATCAGGGAAAGTTTTATCGCAGAGATGGGACACACAGGGAGAAATATGAGTTTGATACATTTATGAATGTTTACAAATTAAAAGATGCCAAAGGTCCACCAATAAATGGTAGGCTATTATTTAACGAGTTTATAGTTTTAAATGACCCGAGTTTGCTGTTATTAAATGCTTTTAACTTGTGATCAGAATTGACACCCGAACAGTATTACTGGAATGAGAAAGATCGAGAATGGAAGCTTACTATAACTGTGAAAGATCAAGAACTCTTGGAATATCATGAACCTGGCAAACGTAAAATTTTAATAGGAGACAGAGGCAAATCAGGAAAGGTGTTAATAATAATAATATATTTTTTAAATTCTTTTCGTATTTTGTTATGTATATTTCAATTTAAAATGGCCTTCCATTGGTTTGGCAAGGTCCCCGATGACTTTTATTACGATGCTCATGATGGCTCATTCTTCAGGAAGGACACTAAGAAATTAGACCAGTATTGGTACGACACAATTGATGAAGTGTGGAAAAAGCGAGGACAACGTATGACTATTCAAAGCAAAAAACAGCCATTATTTATGTGAAAGAGTAATTTATTATATTTCCCCCGATAATAAAAATCTTGGGATTTGCAAAGATTATGGACCAGGCTATTTCCAACTCTACCCTTGGCATTATTATTTCGATTACGACGAGGGATTCTGGTACCCCACTGCCACTGCAAAAAGTATATTAGCCAAACAAAAGCGTGGGGAGACGAAGGGTCTATCAGACCTTTCTCCGTATGATTATGCTTTTAGTGATGCAGACGGGGAGTTTCAAATGCGGGATATCAAAAATCCACGAGGGTATGAATACAACCCCAAAACTGGAGTTTTTCATGTTAGAGGAGGTATTAAACCCACGGGTGCCGACCCAAAGGCCCCAAAAGGTGCATAAATACTTCAAGATAAAACTAACCCAGTTACGTTCTTCAACTTTTAATGTATCATAGTTTTTAAATCACTGTCTGATAACTCTGATAGACTTTTTCTTTGACGAAAACACCTGCACCTGGCTCCCATTGGAGCATCCCAAGGGTCACGAGGCGAGAGATTATAGGCAAATATAAAATCTCAAGATAGTACAAAAAACTTCAAACTCCTTTCAAAAAGTAATTTGTTTTAATGCGTTCTGATCTTTTGTTGTAGAAATGGAAAACGAAACAATCGCGCTGGCACGAGAGGAAAATCAGGGAAAATACCTGACGATTACTATTTCTCTTTTGTGGACGGGACTTTCAAAAAGAAGGAACCCAATGATACTGCAACAGCTTACGAGTACTTGCCTGATCTTGGGGTATGGAAGCATCCGGACGAACCCGGCCAGGAGCAGGCCAGGACGGGTAATACAAATTATTCAAGCATACCAGCTATTTCAGATTACTACTTTGACAAAGAGGTATGCAAGCACTTATATATGTATATACCGAAAAAGAATTATACATAATATTTACGAGTTGTATACAATGGCTCGTTATTTTTTAATATTAGGAAGGCGCATTCGTGAAAAAAACTAGACTGGTGTATGGGGAAATCTACTTAAACCCGAACACCAATTTATGGATGCAGAGATGGAGGTGTCCAAATGATTATTATTGGGAATCCCGACAAAACAAGTATCTAAGAAAGCCAGCAGCTATGATTCAGAAAGAAAACGATATAAAGTCAGGGAAAACGGCTGGAGGGTCACAGGGGATAGCAGCACAAGCAGCTGCCGCCCAAAACGCTGCTCTTAAACAACAAAAACTTGAAGAGCAAATGAGGGAAGAAGAGAGGAAGAAGCGAGAAGCTCGTGACTATGATCGACCTTGGCTTCATAATTTTCTTACACTTGCAGCAGACGAAATCCGTTTTGAGCAAGAGCTTTTGAAGCAAAATAAGAACAAGCATGAGATTCTGAAACAAAAGAGGTTGGAGAGAAGTACGAAGTCTGGAAAGACTGCAAAGTCTAAGGATCTCCTTGCATTAGGCTCTAAGTCGTCTGTACGAAGTACAGTCAGAAAGGCGCACTCTCATGAACCCAAGGCGTCGGGAATTACTTTCGAAATGGGAGATGTCTCTGACACAATGTCTGAAACTGGAAGTATAATGTCCAAAAATAAGGGCAAGCGCCACGGAAAGAAGGGAAGAGTACGAATGCAGTAAAAGTAGTTAGGGAGATGTCGAATTAAAAGAGAAAGTTTAGTAGAAAGAATAATAATTGGAAAATATGCACCTGTTTCTTTATAATAATTTAAATGTATATTCATATATGGGTCATCATGGATGTCTTAAATATAAATTATAATAAACCCATTTCAATAATATCTTGAAAAAAAGTCAAACGTTTGTATTATGATGCACACTTATTTATTTATAATGAAATTGTAAATGAAGGCGCCCTAGAAAAATGTCTGCAAGTAAGTCGACCTTCGCCCTAGACCGTGCTTCCCAACGGGCGAAAGATAGGGCGGCAGCGAAAGCGTCAAGAGCAGCTGCTGCCGGCTTGAAATTGCCGTCGAGGAAAAAGAAGAGTGAGATTTTGACATCCTCCCATATTAAAAAATAATGTATATGGTGAAAATTAATGGAGAAAACTTTTGGTAGATGGTTGGGCTATCTTGAAAGAGAAAATGAGGGAACACACCCTGCTACCTGCATTGAGGGCAACTACAGGTAGTTACAACGTACAGCGCCGACGTTCCTCTGCTGCCGCTGCTGCTGCTAAAAAGCAATCCTTGTATGCTATTCGGACGCACCTGGCTGAAATAGCTTATCAGGTACATGCCCGGACTTCAATTGGGGGCAGCAAAGCAAATGCGAAATTGATGCAAGAACAAGCAAAGTTTGCTCAAGAGTTGCAAAAGAAAAAACGCGCAGAGAGATCGGAACGAAGGAAGCTTATCAAAAAGCAGAAGAAATTGGAACGGGAGTTGGAGTATCTAAACTTTCCAACTATTTTAGTACGCAAAATGAACAATTTTAGGTTAGGAATTTGTCATTAGGAAAGTTATACATGTTGACTGACTGGAGATGTTTGATTGTATGTTGTAGGGATGGTACTTTGATGGATTTTTCTCTCCGTATTTTCAATTAAATGAAGAATACGCCTCAATATTTAATCAGATGGAACAGGAAATCTCAAAGAATAAAGAAAATTCGATTAAAGAGACGTTTGCGGAGAAGGCGAAACGGTACTTTTGGCCTCCTGATATACTCGGCGGCTACTGCTTTAGAACGAGAGGAATTTACTTGGATTTTAAAGAAATCATGAAAGACCCGTAAGATTTCTTATTAGAAAAGCGTAACCAGTCATGATCATAACATAATGAGTATGCAATTTTGTGCACGTCTTTTATTTTGATTGTGAAAACTTTCTATATCTGTGTTTTAAAAAAGGCCGCATACACCACCTGAAGTTATCCTAGATCAGAGAGTTGAAGCTGTGACATTGTTTGTTTCTGAAAACATGGATGACAATGAATCAAGGATTCCTTCGGACGAGGATCATCTTCACGAGGAAACAACTAGCGTTGCTCAGATGACTGCAGAGGAAGATAGAATTCGGAAACTACTGAAGGCTATTGATGATGATCCTAACTTAACGCCAGAAGAAAAAGCTGCCAGGAAGAAGGCACTTTTATTCGCTTTGAAAAAGAAAAGACAAAAGAACACACTACAACAACGAATTGCAGAGGAAATGCATTTCAAAGCTATAAACAGAAACGATTTCTATTTTGATGATCAGGTTATTTTCCTTGTTTAACGAAACATTATTTTTTACGTTTTTCGGGTTATCAACGTTTAAGGAGTTATAATATTTAATCATTGAACATTTGCATATAGAAACCTGGATTTTTTCGGAAAAAAGCGGCTGACCGAGACAAATATTATTATGACAGTAAATGGGTATGTCGCTTGAACCATTATGAAATCTTAATTACTCATGAGACTATACTGCTATTTTATTTACTCTAAACATCACTCCGCTTTATAATTTCAACAGAACGTGTGGCGAATTAAAAGATCAATTATTCACTTTCCTAACGACTATTTCTGGTAAATCGAGAACATGTCACATGTTGGCTAAATAAATGAATGATTTCACAATGTTGAATATGCTCCCTCATATAAAAAAATATTTTCATGCTTGTAGGGATGAGGCACTGGCAATGTTTTTTCCCAAGGACAGAACCCGGGTTCCCGACTATTATTTATATGACCCAAGTCTGGGTGCCTATCGAGTTGCTGGAGAGCCTATGTTGCCAAATTGGAAGGGCATAAAGCCCATCCACTTCTTCTTTGACCATAGAATCGGAAAGTGGGTAAAAAAGACGAAGGCTCACCCTGGCGTGAATCCGTCCTTTGATACAAACGGAAACCGATTTAGTGCAAACAAAACATTTGATACACCGGACGACTTTTACTTTGATACAGCAACGCTAAAATTCCAAAAGAAGATACCAGAAGATAAGTACATTTTTGATGCTATTATAGGAGCTTGGAGAATATTGGATTCTAAACCACCTGAGAAAGATCAAAAGAAACCAATCGACTTTTATTGGTAATTTTAACAAAGTTTATAAAAATGTAGGTTGAACACACTTTTCAATTCAACCATACCTAATTGCATGGAAGGTTAATGAAAGAGTGTACTACCTCAACTGTTCTTACAAAGTTATTCACATGCAAAAAAGTTCTAAAACTAAAGTCTGTACGTGAAACGAACTTTTGTTTTAAAGGAATGAACAAGAGCATGCTTTTATCAAAAAGGACGCACCATCATCATTCTTTGCATGGGATGGAAACAACAAATTTTTCCGTAAAAAGAAGTCCCTACACGGCAAGTTTCATCCCAAGAATTGGTACTGGTTTGACAAGGAGAAATCATGGAAGTTTAAAAAGACTACCTCGCGTACCGACCTTGCTAGTCAAAGCTTACACTGGAGACCGGATCGAGATTACGTACGTCATGTCATGTGGCGTCATGCTTTATTTATATGATACAGTGATAGAATGAAAGTTGCAAAAATGTTTTATTTTTAAAGGATAAACCATGGCTGGAGTACATAGGAGGATTTCGTGACTACCACCTTGATTACGATTACGACTCTGATGAGGACGACGTTCCTCCTCAAACCGCTGCATCTGGAGGCAAAATATTGGACAGGACTGCCAACGAAAGGACTAAGGATGCCTATAGGACTGCCGACATGAGCGAAAGTGGCGTAGGACCGGGAGGACCTGGAAAAAGTGGAAAAAAGCTGACTTTCTCTGCGTCCGAACCAACGCTTAAAAATAAAGGAGGTACAAAGGATGGTGAACAAGGTTCTGAGATGGAACCAGGTTCCTCCTACAAAGATATGCAAGGAACTGGAACTGCTAACGAACCTGAGAAACCTGATGAATTCGCTTTTATTGATACAATTGATAGGAAAACGTAAGTATCGTGGGGCCAAATTTTCATGATAATATGGCAGGTATTTACAGTAGTTATTTGTTGTAATATTTATCGCCGAATTTATTTTCTTTAGCTTGAAAGCGACAAATTTGGGGAAAATGGTGAATGATACGGACTTGCGCAAGTATTTCGCATCAGTAAAGAAAATTGTTCGTCCAAAAGTTCCAGGAACCGACGAAGATGAGGAGTATGCTTATCTCAAATTTAAAACTAACGAAGCTGCAGCAGCTGCCTTGAAAACTATGCACAAACAACTTATTAGAGGACAGTCTATCAAATTATCTTACAAACTTAAAGCGGAAGATGAGACTGAAGGTGGTCACGCGGACACGCTTGCACAACCATCAATATTATAGAATACTGGATTTACATACACATTTTATTTTTAACATTTCACATTTATAACACTTCAGTAATTAATCTACGAGCATATATATTAATTACATTGTTAAAGCAACACTCCTTCGACATTAAAAGTATGTCAGATAAAAATGTATATTAATAAATTTTAATTTAATACAATAAAATGTTTTAATTCAATGTGAAAATATATTTTATTTTTTCCAACGCCAATTCGCCTTTGAAGGGTTGGAAATACTTAACATAAAATGCACACATGAATTCGATTGTCGCGTCTAAAATTCACAAGTAAAACTTTCTATTCCACTGCGGAATAGACCTGAAATACTAACTAATTAATCATTTGTTGCACTCTTCTGTTATTAACTCAATCTTCTCAAGAATGGCTACCAAGTATTTTTCAGTACAATTTATTCTACTATTCATTACTTTAATGGCGATGAGAAGTGAGTACTGCAGACAATTTTTTTATAGTGCTTAGTTTATTGGTCATGAAATTTTCCAACATTTCTAACAAATATATCGCAAAATTTCAGCAGCACTGGGTGAACAAACCTGGGTACAGCATACGAAGGGTTTGGACAGCGGATTTGCAATGGTTGATGATGGAGATGACGGTGGTGGAGAAATTTGTGACCCCGGCAAATCCAATGTATGTGAGTCTCCAACCGCTCAATGCGTTTGGAGACCAATAGATATGCTGTACAAGTGTACCGAGCCACGAAACTCAAAGAAAAGACTAGTCAAGCGAAAGAAATTTAAAGCAGGTGAACTAGTCAATGCATAGTATTATTTCTGCTAAATAAATGTTTGCATCTCAAATAAATCCTTTATGTTTAGATGACAAAAAGAATGGTACGCGAAAGAGAATGGTGAAAGGGTTTGAGCGTCCTGGCCACATTCAAGGCAACATGAATAGTTATGATTTGGTGAAAATAAACCCCTTTCATAAAGGGGGCCAGCTTTTTAAAAATCAAGAAACTTCTTTTGACGGCAGTACTCCAAATGACCTAATCATAGGAGCGCCAATAGAGAACGATGAAGCAAATACTGACCGTTTCATAGATTGGGACGCAACGACAGAAGATCATTTACAAGGGAAGGACGAACAAACAAAGCCTTATTCAGAAAATTGGCAAACATCGACAGAAAAGCATGACGAAGGGTTCGTCAAGCAATCAGTTGCCATATTTCACGATCCATGGAAAGCAAAAGGAAGAATGGGAGCGGCCGTAGATCAAGATCTGGCCAGAGATGGGGAAATTAAGAAGAAGCCAGAAGGCACATTGGACGTACCCAAATACTACGGTGATTTGATATGGAATGGACGCACTGTCTTCAGTGAACCTTGCATTCTTAAAACTGTGATGGCAGAAGCCTTGGAAGAACGGAAAACCCTGGAGTCGAAGACCAAATGGGTCGAAGATAATCATGACCAAGTTTGTAATTTCAGAAAGTTTTTTCACTGTACGATAGAGCAGGCCGATAGTGAACTAGTATTGGATGACGGAGAAGAGGAGGAATTGCCCACTGAGCCAGTTTGCCGTTGCTACGAATCAGCGATGCCAGTTGTCAACGGGATATGTTACATTCCGGCAGATCTTGGGGCCAAAAGTTCATGTGGGGATCATGTAAATGCACCTTACCCTGTAAAGCCTTGGAAGCGAGCTCCACCACTTAAACCAAGATGCACTCCCAACAGTGATTGTAAAGAGAGCCAGTACTGGTTTGGGAAAAGATGCACATGTCGTTACAACGCAAGATGGAATCCTCAAACACACACTTGTGATAAGGGAACAAAGTTGACCGTGTCTCTTGGTTTACTGTTTATTTCATATGCAATTATATGTTTAAAGTCTTGAAAAGAATAAAATTCAAAAGTTGGTCTCAAATGCATGGTGCCTGTGATTATGGTGGTTATGTTATTACTTAAGTTCGGGCCATTGCAAATGAATATAGCGTACTTTCTAATCGGGAAATTTGAAGTAAGCAGAGTTAAGGGGCAGTACAGGCGAGCATTTATGCGACCAAGCTTATAAGCATTGCACTTTCACTTTATCAAAAAAGCGTCCACAGTATACAATCTGCACCAATAGATGGAATGCCTGTAGGCTCAGATGTGTGGCTTTGAAAGTTGTAGAGAAAGTAACGCTTTTAGTATTCGCTGCAAAAAGGAACACGAATAAAAGGAAGGTGTATTTTATTTGGTTAGGTTAATAGTTTTACATAGTTTACATAGTACATAGTAAGTTTCAGTGCAAGATTCACAATTTAAGTCAGACTATAATTATTAATTATTATGCTTAGTTTTTATAGATCAAAAAAACATTCCGACGCTCCCAAAGACTTACACGTAAGATCCACATAGGCCAATAATGATCGTATCTTACGTTGCGATGGCGGAGGGGACGGAGATACAGCTACCCGCTTCTCCATTGCAATTTCTGGGATTATAATAGGTTTATGATTTCCCATGTAATTATACCTACAAGTAAATACAAAAAACGAAAGAGATTAGATGTGACGTGACATGGAGTTATTTATTTTTTAATTAATGATGAAATAGCGTACTTTCCAACTTTAGAAGTTGGTTTAAAATTTTCGATTTTGATTCCCTCCAGTTTTCGAAGTCGCGTCAACTTTGGATTATGAATATACACAGCTTCAACACACTTTTCCAAATTCTCTGCATAATGTTTCCAATAAGGCCCATAAAGTCTCGTGTAAAGTATTTCCGAGTCGGGAGGAAACATCCACAGGATTCTCAAGTCCTTAATGTATAGTTTTTCGATTGCTTGCTCCATTTTGTGATAAAGTATATAAGATTCCGCAAATGAGCTAATGCAAGCACCAATCGTAAGGTCTAACATATTCCATGGAACTTCCATCGCTAAATGGCGTTTTTCAAGGTAGTAGTTGGATGTATAATTTTCTGATACATTTATAGCAATGTTATGACCGTTTTTATAAACCGTTTTGATTGCCTGTTAAATGATATAACCCAAAACATTATTATTTCTATTTTTAAAGAAACATAAACTAAATGTTACTCAAATGACTAAAACGTACCTCATCAGGACAGAACGTATCGCCCTTATTAAACTTCATGGGTTTAACGGACTCATAACATTCCGTTAGAAACTGGATGATATCAGCTTCCTCATTATCTTTTATAAACTCCATAATATTAGTTCCCCGATTTTCATAAGCAACTTTGAACATAACGAACGAAAAGTCTAGAAACCATTTTGGAACCTTCCCTGCACATGTTTTGAAAACAATATCTTGGAACTTTTTCAAAATTCGAAATGACGTTTGAGGTATGTACTCTGCTTGAGAATCTATTCCAAATTTGTTTTCATTAAAGCCATATTCTAATAGCTTAATAAGAAAACGACGATGTAAGTGATAAATCAAGGACTTTGGTGATTTCGGAGCTGGAGACTCTATCGTTTTGTTGATAGCAGTGATATTTGCTTCCTGTGCATTATGCTTACGTTTCCGTCTCATCAAAGCATGATACTTGGAGTTTGGAGAGGGTGTAGTAATTAATGTCTTCATTTCCCTTTTCATTACTAATCTAGTTGAAGACTCCTTTTTGCAATTTAGTTTGCATTCTGCTACCAAAATTATCAAGTTATGAAATAAAATTGTTTCAAAATCATAATTAATGAAATGACACATCCATAAAAAACGTATCATGAAAAGATTTTCACAAGAAAAAAAAACTGTCTTACATGTTTTTGGAGTTTGAATACTGTAGTGTAAATTATCCGATACGGACTTGGTGTAATGAGATGGACACTCGTACTGGACTGTTACCTTCCCATGAATCCGGTGCCTTGTAATGTCATTCAGTTTGTTTTGTTTTATATTTCTAAACGCTCGTCTTTCTGCACAGTAGCTTCCATTTTCTGACCTTGAGAGAGTTCCGTTCATAAGCCAGATTTGCCCATTGACAATTCTGCTCTGTATAGGTCGCAACACTTCATAGCTGTAATCCATTTCTGACCGAGTAACGACAACAAAAAAATCGTCAGGGCTAAAAGTTCCTAAATACTGCATGGCTTTTATTTCCGGAGATAAAACGCATCCCTGATTGCTTATAAGTGTGCTGGGAACGCAATCTCGGTTTATTAGAAGCCAACTAAAATAAATACGAATACAAAATGATTATTGCTAATTGTAGATGATTTGATCTTGGTATTCCAAACTGGTAGCTAAGCTAGTATGTAGTAGAGGAAAACTGCATAATGAAGATAATTCGATAAAACAATATTTTTACATTCCACTAACGCAAATGCAGTCTGAATTTAATTTTGTCGAGTTTGAAGTAAAAACTATCTTGCTGCTGCAAAAATTTCTTCTGTATTTTCGCAGTCGAGTGGAGTCACATACTTCAAACTCGGGTCCAAAGAAATAGCCATTACAATAGTTAGTCAAGAAGATTATCAAACTATACGATAAAGTGTACACAAGAAACAAAAAGCTATTGCTACTCATATCCGAAATCAGATTGCTATTGTTCAGTTAAAATAAAAAACGAACCTCCACGAAACACTAGCATTTTAATTACTATGAATAATATAAATACATATATATAGAAGTGAGTAAAATATTGTAGGTCATTAACATTGCATTATACTTGCACCCTGCAAAAATCACTTTATTAAAGCGCTACCCCTTTTGTAAAAAAATGGGAATGCAACATTCAACCTCATGTCAACTTGCTAAGTATGCATTCTTCGCAACCTTCCGAGAAATTAATATTGATTGACACTTTTACTTTTAAACATGATTGAAGACTATAGCGTGACCTCATTTCGACTTTTCAGTATTTTACTCGGAGTTTCTGAATATGTTACCCTTTCCAGGAAGTAGTCGTTTAATTCAATGTCGCTCTAGATTTCAAGTGAATTTCTAAATAAATTGAGTTAAAAAGCTGAAATATAATTTGAATTTCATTTTTTTGGGGCAAGACTATATTAATGCAAAAAATATATATTTAAGAAGTCTAAACCCGAGCTTTATGATGAATATGATTGAAATAAATAGTCAGTTCTTTATAAATAAAATACAGTTAACAGTTTGCAAAAGTTGTAAACATGTAATTAGATTACACTGCCTCAATAAATTCTACGAGCTCTCAAAAATTCAATTTTCATTAAAATGAACATTTTTAACACATAAAACGACAAAATATTTTCCCCCTGGCTAAAATCCATCTTGTAATAGGCATAATAAAATTGAATTTTAGAGCACATAGCTTGGTCAGTTAACTAAAAAAAATTCAAACAACCACTTTTCTCGCTAGTAAATTTAAAAGGGTACCTAAGATACCAGCTACACTGCAATACATTTCGCGAATATAAATTCGCGTAATAAAATAAGTATACAAGTCCTATATCTCCATATTTTCATCCTTGATAATTCTGCATAAGGAGAAAAGAAAGGAAAGAGGGAAACTGAGAGTGAAAATAAAATATTTCATCTGTATTCAACTCTCGGCTTTTTGCCAAAATATTGCATAAAATAAATTTTCTCCCTTAGTAAACCCAGGCCACCGCCACCACCACCGTCCGTCCACTGTATTGGTTGCTACTTAATGCCATTGCTCACTTCCTTCTCTTTTTCTCTCTCTCTTCCTCCTCATATCTTCTCCCTTTGTGCCTCAAAATTTGCTACATAGTTTATATGGGGAATAAAAGCAAGTCTAATGGCACGCTGGAGACCACTGGCTTTCTTTCACATAAACACACACAAGCACAAAATAATATCTTATGCAACGTTCGTTGGACATCCATCTAATGGAAAAAAAACCTGGACCGGCTGAAATCATAGTAATCGCATACACAAAAAGTAGAACATCATCTAAAGTGCCTACATAAAATAGTGGTTAGCGTGTGCCGTAAAAGTAAAACATTTGCACTCAGGATCTTCCCTGGAAAAATTGTAAATCACAATACCGTATACATATATTATAACATCAAGTATATTTCAACAATCGCTTTATTGGGATGACATGAAAAGGCACACACACAGACACACATGGACATATGGGCAGAAACATTGCATTGGCCGAGAAGAGGATGTGTGTGTTTGTGTACACAGTGCACACACAATTTTCTTGCAAAAACGGGAATTAATGGGATGCACGACATGTGCAAAGCTCACTTTGTGCTGACGGTAAATGTGTGTTTGGGTAAGTGCGGTTTAGCCACGGCAAAAGGGAAGTGCCCCATAAGAGTAGCTCTCTGTAAACTCACCATGAGGATATGTTGGTGGTGTTGGTTGGCTTGTAAAAGATTTTGTGCCTTGTATCATACAATTAAACAAGGAAAGCCAGAGCTCTTTTGTAATGGAATGTACCGTTGCCAAATCACATCTTGCCTTTTTTCTTTTTTGCATGTACTCCTGATTCTGACATGATATCCTTTTATGCATGGGTACTTTTGGAATATAGATTCGGTCTCCTTCTACTTCGCAAAAGATCCTAATCTTTAACTTATATTGCCAGACGCATAGCCCAGTGCACCACACATACCATACCACCACCAAACACCAAAATCCAAAACTGTCCTTTCATTTTGGCAAAAGACAAACTGCAGGTTTAAGTGTTCTCGCCATTACCTAATCCAGCAAAGGAAAAAGTGTGTACAGGAGACAAGGGCTTTTCCTACCATTTTGCTATTCAAATGGTTTGGGAATAAGAACAGAGGATTAAGTACTACAGCACTTCTCTCGACTTTGCCCTATATCAACGTCAGAGATACTATGCGTCTCTCTCTCTCCCAAATGATTTGTATGTATAACAACCGAAAAACCAAGTCGATTTTGTCTGTCTCTGAACTGAACAAAGTGACAATATTATAGGATGGTTGTGCCGTGTGCAGTGATTGCCGTGATGTCAAGTCAAATGTTTTCTATTTTAAGAAGGAAAACTGGATCAAAAGTCAGTGGCATTAATGATATAAAGTGGAGATGAAATAATCCATGCAAATGACTATCTCCCGGGTTGTCATTAGTAGGCAGACTAGAAGAAGGCAATAATTTGACATCGAACATGCTAACACTAATCAGAGATGAACGTTGAACGAGCACACAGGGAGAAATCTACGCGTTACTTAAAGGTGTTCGCGTTTAGTTCACTCAACTTTTTCTGCAATGCATGCTTTTGGGTTGGTTGATGAGAGAAACTAAAAAGTAGGTGGATATATTTTCTGACAAGAGACGGATGGTCCTATAGCCAAATCTCAATGAAGTAGAACCTTTAAATTTCAGGTTTCGACTTTGCGGAAAACAAGACGCATATTTTGACCTTTTACACTTCAACTATGAAAAAAGCCCTTTTAGAAAGGAAAAGTTTGTAACATAAATTTTAATTTGATTGTAAGCAATTCAGCCATGCCTTTGAAAAAAAAAATGTAGGGATCAGAAACTTTTAAGCGCAAAAACTGCAAACACCATAGGCCAGTGAACAGGCGAATGAATGTTTAGCCTCAAAAAAAAGTTATAGGAAATCATCATCAGTTTGTTTTAATACTAGTTGAAGTTATGTACGTTGAATGAATAGGGACTCTAATTACTGTATTCGAGGTAGAACAATGAAAATCTTTTAGTAGTAAAAAAAATCCAACTTATGTAACCCTTTCTACTCTCTAAACTTTTTTACCACCACGCAAAATCCTTTTACGTATCAAATGCAAACTACATGATCACATAAGAGCATTTACACCCTTACATAACTTATCATCACTCTTGCCTGATTTTATTTTGATTCAAGTGAATGTGATGGATGGGAATTATGGGAATACTCTGCATTGTACAGACTGCAGCATGTGTATGCATTTGGTTGCGACTACACTGGTTGTGTATTGGTGAAATAAGACAAGCATTTGTTGAACAGTTGCAAGTTGCAAGTTGCATAAGATTTATTCATACCATTTGACTTTCAAGTATCATTAATATGATAATCCTGAAAATGCACAGCTTTTTTAACTGTTCAATAGTCTATTCTACATTAAAAGTTTAAATTTGGAATACCTATTAACACGTTCTATTATTTTCTCGCACGGTCAACTTTAATTTTAAACAGAAGATCTCAGCCTTTCCAAAAGTCAAAAAATATAGTTTACAATATAAAACTGCTTTACATTAAACATACTTTAGTTTTTAGCAAATTTTAACATTATAACTTTCTCTTAATTTACATATAACAACTCTGCAAGCAATTCACGTCATGATGGCATCAACGCTACATGCTTACTCGTCTCTTTTTTTTGCTTTCTTGCACAGCATAACAGAAGAACGCATTTTCATGGCTGTATGCTCATGAAATAACTTCTGGTGCTCATCACGTTCACTTATTTCACACGAAAACTTGCCTTTTTCTCTTACTCTGTCGCAACAATACTACGACTGTTGCTTCACTGCATTTACAACAACTCAGAAAAGAACATTTTTCGCCACTATTACACCGAAAAATTGTGAGGGGTACACTGTACACGTTAAACCATATCTATATAGAAAGGAGAAAAGATGCATTACGTACTTTTCATGATGGTGTAATAATAATAGAGAAACTGGTTGTCTTTAAGTTAAAAGAGAAATACTTTTCTTTATTGCTACTACTACCGTTATTCTTTCTTTTTCTCCCAAGCAGCGGTAAAGAAAGAAGAGACATTGCATCTTTGGAAAAAGTTCAGGGAGCATAGCACAAGGTGTTCCCCCTTAGAACTTCCTGTGTCACGGTACTAGTGCTGTGGTATATTAAAGGCGAACCACCAACAACAACGGTTGCCTTTTGTTAATACTTCTCTCCAGTTTTCCGGCTTCTCAACACCACACCATTCTCAGCGACAGCAGGAGCAAGAAGCAAGCCAGCATAACAGTCTCAGAAAGAGCTCCAGTACCAGTGCATGTTTGTCTTGTTCGTCTCTCTCGTTCATTTGTAACAAAAAGATACTTGATCCCTTACTTCGCAACCACGTCAAGTTAGTACCAACTGGGAATTGAAGGAGAACGCATCGTGTTTTCTCCGAGAACCAGTCATCCATCCATCCAATCTTGGTTGCAAGTTGAAAAGAGGCTTTTGTTGTAGAATCGCTCTTCCATCTTCACTCAATTTGCTCTGGTGACATGTGTACACCTGTCCAACTTACTCTGTGTTGTGCTCCAAAAAATCAAGACGGGAACAACACCTGCAATCATGCTCCATTACAAATACACTCACAACTAATTTGATTCCCTTTCACTTTTCCGGTGATGGTGGCATTGGCATCACAGACGCCGTAGTCAAGAAGTGGTGTAGTTGTTGTTTGCACTGTCACATTGACTTTGGCGGATAAGGACATCCTTTAAAAGTATCTTTACCAAGAGAGAGGAAACTCCTGTTGCTGCAATGCAATATCTATTTGGATAGAGATAAAACTTGACCGTGTACATGCTGCGTATACCACAATAAAATAAACATTGCGTTGTCAGTTAAAGAAACACCGCTTTTTAACAAATTTTCTTTTAAATAACATTTTATACCAAGCACAGTTACCAAATAATTAATGACACTATCTTCGTGGGAATATTTCTACCTGAAAACTTCATTCAGTCCCTTCATTTATACTGTGGCACATAAAACATCTTATTCTCTCATTGTAAATAATAAATTTCTCTAATAGTTCATATTTTATATTTCATACATTTTTAACTTAAATACTGAATTCTCGACTCTCAAACAACAGAAAAAAGCCAACATATTCGCATTAAAAACAATACCGCAGACATATAGTCTATATCGAAGAGAAAAAAAGGCTAGAAGAGTCAAGTTACCAGTTTTCTTCTTCTTTTCATTACTTCAGGGAATTATTTCGATGGGGTAGTGGAACACGTCACGCTACTCCTACTGCAGATAACTAAAAATAAAAACTGGGACGCATTACTATTATTATTGGTGTGAAGTGAAAAAAAACGCGCAGTAAAAATATTCTTTTTTCTTCAGGCAAAATTTACTATTGTACTTGATATAAAAAAGTACTTTATAGAAAAAGGAAGGACGAAAGGATGAATCCCTACTGGTGAATGTATTCAGTCACTGCCAACGAGACCACCAATTGCGATCTCAGGGTACATGTAACGTACTACATTGCTCACCAACTACGTGCTGCCGGAAAAAGATACACTATACTATACGCTGTAAAAGTGCAAAATTCATTTTTATCTTATCTTTAATTCTGAGAGGAAGGAATTTTTTTTCAGTGGCTGGCACATTTTTTCTCGTAGGCAAGGCATGCAAGTGTAAACTAAATCTAGAAGATTTACAGTTAGTTTTTTAAAACGCATGCATGTTTTCTTCTCTCTTTTTTCTGTGAAACTGGGTAAAATACCAGCTGTGTTTTTATTTGATATAATATAGCCAAGGCTGGAAAATAAGAATCCAGAGAATATCGGAAAAACATAAACATTACAATTTGTGAGAAAAGTGACTTGGGTTTAAGGCACTAAAAAGGAAGTGTTTGGTGACTAGTGACTTGTTACAGCGTACATATATTTCTCTGAAAAACAAAATGATGATGGTGGAGTAGAATCTTAAATAGCCCCGAATGCATTTTATTACGTAAAGCTTTGCTTTCTATATAAGATTCATAGTGTTTTTGTTTACTTCACATCTCAAAAAGAGGAAGAAATTAGCTGGAAGGACTTTTCTTTTCGATACCCTGCTTTGCAACACAGATGTACTTTCTCCGGCTGACTAGGTGACTTTTTCGTACGTAGTTCGGTGGTCGGCTGTTCATCCTGCAACTATTTCCCCTTTGGTGAGTTAGAAAGACATGCATATTAAATAAAACTTTGAGAAATGTAGCACATGATAAACAATTTATAACGTTGCAAGAAAGGTTTACAGTATTAAAAATTGCAATCCATTAAATTAAACATAAAAAACACTAGTTATATTGGCTAAGATGAGTTTTTTCGAGACTCAAAAATGATTTTTATGATGAAAAGAAAGCCACTCCACGCTGTAATCCCAAATAAGGGGATCCCCCGGTGGCAAGAAATATTAATAAACTTGTGCGTATGACAAGGCTATTTGGAAGAAATTAGTTGAATTATTGTCTGTTAGCAACATATCGTTGTACGGGTGAATTTCATACTTTATACTGCATCCAAGTAGTTTAATTGACAATTGAGTCACAGGAATAAAAAGATAAAAAGGGTGGGAGACTGAACAAGCAGTTCTATGAAAAGTATAACATCTGTGGTCCTTAAAAATACCAAGAAGAAAGAAAGTCTATTCATTGGATACAGACACGTTCCCAACTTTCCCTTAGGTCCAGCCCGATTATTTACAATAAGAGTAGCCAAACAACACAACCACAAGAAGAAACGGAAATAGGCTCTACAATATAAACAAGTAAACGAAAAACTTGTTGTTTCTTCACACAAGTTACAATTTTGTTGACAGGTTTTTTTCTGGTAATGTCAACCTACAGCAGAGTATATATAGTGTATTATGTGTATAGGTTTCTTGTTGGATATTCACCTAATGTGAAGGGTTATGTTTGGAGTGTGTAAGACCCAAAGTCTTTGTGCGTTTCTTTCACTACAAACCTTCCTGGAATCCTTTCTGAAATTTCACATTGGTTAGCAAAAGAAAATACATAAAGCAGTGAAGCAGTAGAGGAAAGTTCACTAGAGCTTATTCACAGCTGAAAAATATTTAGTTTCATTTCCTTTTCAAGAAATTAGGACCAAAATAGAAGTGAAGTAGAAAATGAGATTGACGTCCTGTTTGCTTGATTCTTGCCGTGTGTGTGAGATGTGTATTTCTTTCTTGCTGGTATTGCGTAAATAAATACCACCTTGTATTTTCACTGTCATAATATCTGACAACCAACTCTGTTTTATATTATTTTTTAATTTATTTCTCTTCATGTTTCGTTTTTCACAGTAATCAAAACTATAGGCATAACCGGATAGCTCAACACAGTGGGTTGATTACTCACTCACTCCTGTTTTAATAAGGGACGAAGGAGAGATTGCCATAAACGAAATGTTGCATCCAGAGCATGTTTCATGAAACTGTTGGTTTTCATTTGACATTTTACAATGTATTATTAGAAACAACATTTTTACAGTGGGAATAAACAGTCTATATATTCTATACATTTAAGTATGTATTTAAGAAAAATATCAGCAAGTTCATACAACTTTAAATTGAAATTATTGTTGGAAAAGCAAGCATAATGAAGATAAATGATATCAAACACGAATTCATTATCAAATTCGATTTACAGCTTTTAAGAGATATGAACATAGATTTTTAGTTTATGGCATGGCAAAGTAAAAGTTGATGAGTTTTTAAATGGTATAGTAAGATGAGTAAATATGACACGAACCACACAAATACCAACTACACTTTCCTTGGAAAGATGCATATGTAGCTTTAGAATATTTCATTGCAATGTGAAAACTTACATGAAAAATCATATTTGTTTCATAAGTTTTGTTTGCTTATATTTTTATACATATTTATTTACTGCTTCAAATATAGTTCAATTCAAACGATTCCTGAAGTGTTCACCATTAGTGTATTGAAACAATACGACAAGCATTTATTTCAGAAAAAATAAATCTAAAAGTATAAAAGCATCTAATACTTTTTCCGTGCCTTTTTTGAGTTCAATGAAGTGTGTCCGTT
>JAQFZG010000531.1:0-31208 GCA_034695465.1 Entomobrya nicoleti
AAACGTCCAGCTAACGTCAGATACTTTTGACTGTTTAAAGAAGCTTTCCTCTCTTTTAAGCCATCTTCTTATATGCTGTATACCTATATATAAACATACATATTCCACCCTTACTCCCGATATAGGCACACAAGCAGCAAGCAAACGTATGTGCACTCACACACACTCGTAGCAAAGCAGTAAAATAGTTGCTTAAATCTACCCTTTTCTTACTTGCACAGTTTACGTAACTTGACTGAGCAAACCTTCCTCTTTTAGATCATCACTGTATATTCTCTTATACTATTATATAATACAGATATATATATATATATCATTCATCTACACCCCATACGCTCACAAGTAATGAAACTCGTACCTACCTACACACTCTCTGTCTGCTCTCTTCTCTATACATTTATTTGCTCTATATATCATGCTTGCTTATATATATAGCTTTCATTCCTTTTGTACCAACGTTTTTCAATAAAGTTAACAAGCCAAATACACACATATACCTACATGCTTCATTTGACATGTAAGTTCGCTTCGCTCACTAATGGGCTTCGCCCATTATAATCATCATCATCCTCATCAACATCATCATCCTCATCAACATCGCAATCACATCAAGTACCTATTTTAATGCTTTTCAAATGGACACTTCCCTAAAATCCATACCATTTAACTATTCATCATCACTCTTCTCAGTTTGATTCATTCTCTACTTATATTATATACTTCTTCCGACAGCTTCTCATCTGAATATAAAAACAATAAACTTTGTGTTTAACGAAATATCGGACGAACAAATTCAAAAATACACATGCCTAAGAAACTTACCTTTCCCAGAAAATCGTTATATAGGAATACCATTATATTTGATTGTCGAATCCCTCGCTGTAAAATTAAACGTGTCAACTGTGGTTACTAAAACTTGGCATAGTCCAGCTGTATTAAAAAGTTTACAAAATAAAGTAAATCAATACGAGGAGGCAAATAATGAAATCACCATTCTTGCTTATGTTGGAACATTTGCAAACAGAGTGTACAGTACAAAATATCAATGGGCGCGATTTTCTGGCTCCGGAAAAAGACCAATTTCATTTATAACCAGTAACATGATCTGGAATTTCGTTTACTGCGATCTGCCACATTGGAATAAGGATCCAGTCTGGTCGCTCAAAATGATTTTCGGTGTATTTGACAAGTCAGTGTGGTCCAGCCTTGCTTTTACTTTTGTACTTGTTCAAGTTATCTTAGGACGTGAGAATTTTGATACAAATTTTCTTCTACTAATATCGTCGCTATTGAGTGGTGGCCTTTCTGGAACACTTAAAAGGCGGCAGTTAATTTTCTTCGCTTGGATATTTCCCATTCATATTTTAGTTGACATTTATAGCAGCGATGTGTCAAGTCGACTTATAAGTCCACCTAAAGAACGGGTATTATCTTCATTCGGTGAGTTAGACAACAACAATTACTCAGCAGCTGTAACGAATGATAACATTGCTGCTTCATTTATGCAAACGTTTTCCTTACTCGCTTCAAATCAAACTGGAGCATGGCTAATTAAAGGTTTTACCCATTTAAAGAATTTATATACACGTTCAACGCTAGTTTCTGTCAACCCCTTTGATGAAATTGAAATGGCGCAGTTTCTTATTAGAAACTTCAGCTTAAAGGTTTTCTACACTAATCAATGGTATATTTCCATGCGGTTACTGAATATAATTGACGATGCACAGGATAAAATGGCGAAAACATTTGAAACTGGGGCAGTATGTCACCTTGGAAAGGAACCTTTACAAGCTGGTGCACAATTTTGGATGATTTTACCACCAAATCAGGATATAATAGGGGACCACGTTCAACGAATGATCGAGAGTGGTATATTCTTTCGATTGCAAGAAGAGCACTATCAGCTATCTTATTCGGTTCGAGTACAAGACATAAATCGATTCGTTAGCAAAACTCACATGAAAAGTGGTAGACACTCAGAGAGAATGAAACAAGTGCTGAAGGATCAGTTGAAGAAGAAATTTTGGAAAGTATTCTTTTTATGGGGGATTTGTATTTTAGTAAGTATTTTAGGTATAATGCTTGAGCTGGCATATAACTTCCAAATGAAAACAAACGTTGGTCAATTTTAGTCAAACGGTTAATCTTAACAAACATATTTTAGATTGATCTTGGCAAGCTATTTGAAACCGAAATTATTTTATACAACTAAACCATAAACCTTTACTCCATTAACTACGCTTAAATCGTGTGCTATTAGTTGAACGGATTTTTGTTTAGCTTAATGGCTTCGGACTGGGTGACATTTTAGTTTATTACTTTTACCAAGAACGAAATGTAATGTAAAAAAATCATTTATTGGATCTTTTACAGTACGTATAAATATTTAAATACACAACATAGTGCGAAAACACCATAACACAAAATATTTTATTAAATACGTATTTTGAAAGTTTAACAAATAGTCCCAATTCACATATAATAGCTTTATATTCCCCACATTTAAAAAATCAACAAAGACGTCAAGTCTTTAAAAATGTTAAGTAAACGTTATGTAAAAACAATAGGCAATAGTCAAACTGCAACCAAGTGTAACATAATTAAAAACATTATTGTGGTACCATGGATATATATAAGCAAATACATGTAAGAAGTTTAATATAAAATAAAATACCGGTTGTGAGCATTTGTAAATTTAAATGCTGAACTATTATCAGTTTAGTGCTCAACATCTTATAAAATATGTTTTCTTTCATTAACAATATATGCTGAGGTAAGTATCCACATATTATCAATTTGACAAGTATAAAATAAACACCACGTTATAAATTAACTTTACTCGACCAAAGCCCCTGAAAAAAAAATAATAAAAACTTCTCGCTTAGCTGGATATTTAAACAAAAAGCTATTCTTTACAAGTGTTCGACAAAACTTGCAAAATTATAAAATAAATTACCACAGTCCTTTATTTCACCTGAGTTATTCAATACCGATGCATATACAAAAACCAGCAAAATGGTTCGATTTCAAAATATAATTTTTCAGTTTGTCTTCATATCGAATGTTTTCACTCAGGACAGCCATGTTTCCAAAATAAACTCCCTTGTCAACTATTCGCAGAATATTGAATTATTAAAATCAACTATGAGTAGCACTGCTAATTTGTCTATGTTTCTTCCCGAATTTGATAAGATATTTATTTCCCTTATGATTATGGCTAGAGTAAATATTATACAGTCAAACATACCTGTTATGTTAACACAATTCAATACTTCCCCAAAATTTGCTGGTAAAGTTCTCAGCGAGGGTGCCATAGACTTAATAAATAGTTCGACTAACTGCAGTAAGTACTATCTCGTTAGATCCAAAGAATTTTGTACAAAAGTCAGATTTCTTAACTTTACAGCAAATATTCGACCATGGAGCTATGAAATTAGTGTATATCTTTTCCCCTCCAATTCGGACATTCGAAACACTAACGATTTTACGTACGAGTGGAGTGATCTTCACGGAATCGAGTACTTAAAAACTATTAGCGGAAACAAAGCGACACTATTTGTACTTAAAAATGAATTTGGTGAGATTGCTCTCCATAGCTATAGGGAAATGTTCAAATTTGAAGGTCATTATCAAAAAGTTGTAGTTACCATTGTGTATGCAAAACTTAGGATTAGCAAAACACTCCCAACGTTAATTCAGGTCATTTGGCCCTGCAAGTATTGCTTCGAATTTAAACATGTAATAAATATCCGTGAAAATTTAGGCAATTTTGGCCTTCAGCAGATTTTCGAAAAGATTAGCGAAGCTTTAATCAGTTCTCAAAACTTCTCTAAATGGTACATTTGCATTGAAAACTCGGATGTTTTAAAAGATTTCAAAACTGCAACACTAACAACAAGTACCAAACTTTTTCAGCAGCATTCAATTCAAGAAATTATTGCTCAACGAGTTGTTAGTCTTATGAAAAATGTTTTGGGCCGTCATGCAGAACTTGTGATCACAGACCTAAGCTCAAATATGAAACCATCAGTAGTGATGTCGAAATTCATAGGATATGATCTTGACAGTGTTGAATATTCAATTCAATATTCACCACACGAGATCCAGTTTATTAGCTGTGGAGACACATTTGCTAATCGAAGATCTTACTTTGTACTGCTAGCAAGCTTTGATCTTTACTGTTGGGTTTCGATACTACTTGTTTTGTTTGTCTTTGTTCCAGCTGCCTGGACAATTATGTTTAAAGATTTCTGCACAAAATCTATTAAAAACTCTGATCCAACTTTGTCGGAAATATTTATGGCAATATTTAAAAATCTCACTGAACAATCCACCCCATATCCCGAAAGTGTATTTTTGACAAATACAAGTCAAATGAGATTGATAGCGTCTGGTTTGCTGTTGGGTATTTTAGTAATAAGCAATGCGTACAAAAATGATAACATCAATGTTCTCATATCTCCGGTACGATTTCGACCATTTACAAACTTTGAGCAACTTGTACAAAACAATTACAAAATATATGCAGAATCAGGCGATTTGTATTTCAGAAGTAATTACCACAAAAAGACCGATCTTTTGCTGGCTTTCTTAACTGCTATTCGTGAGAACAAGCATTCGTTTTACAAGCAATCGCCTAAATTGGTAGGTTCTATGGAACGAACTATGCTTAGAATTGATTCTGTGGTGCAGTCACTCATAAGAGTATTTTCACACAAGAGAATAAAATTACCAACTCAAGTTGAACGTTGGTTTAACCAATCAACTATGAAAACAGTAGATATGATACCCCGTGTATTACAATATGACGAAGGTGGCGCCATAAAAAATAATAATATTTCGGATGCATACATGCGCCTCCAAAAAGAACATTCGTTTAAACTACTAAAAGAATGTAACCAGACAGCTATACTTGCATACAATCCAAACGTTAGGGAACTTGAATCTCGTCTAAAATTAGAAGGCTTGAGGAAAATCTCAATTGGTACTGAAGATATGCATGGAAGCAGAATTAGTATTCAACTTTTGGGTTGGTTTCCTATCTTTGTTGTACGTCGGCTTAGAGGTATGGAACAATCAGGTATTGTCAACTGGTGGAATAAATTGGTTACAAATCATCTTGTTAGCGTTCGAGCACAAAGTCATGTTTATGAAAATCAGAATGGTATGAAAGAAAGGAAGACAAAAATATCAAAGCGTCGTGAAGGTGGAATGGATGGAAACATATTTGTCATATTTTTGGTGCATTTGATTGGAAGCATTATTAGTTTACTAGTTTTCTGTTCTGAAATACGTATTTTTATTCCAGCAAAAATGCTTGTACTAAATTCTATGCACTTTTGCAAAACTATTTTTATTTAAACTAAAAATGTTTGCAGAACACATGTGCCTAAAATAAGGAAACATGTTTAAATTAAACGTAATGACTACACCAAATTTAATGCCAAAGATTAAAACTTATTTTGTATATTGATCTTAAGTTAAATACTATAGATTTATACATATAGACAGTCTTGGAAACTGTTTTATCGTCTTACTCTAAACACAAGAATTTTTAATTGGTTTGTTACATATTTTATAGTTTAGTACTGCATATGCCATTAAAACTAAAACAATAAATATTGTAAAGTATTATTAAAGATTAAATCATCACAAGCCTCTAAGATATATTGCACTCAATAAATTATTACAGCTAAACAAAGCATGCAATGACAATAACAATAAATATAATGAAATAACGCATATCACTGTCTAAATTTATTTAATTTTACGAGAAAATCTTCCACAAAATATTATATTTCTAAAACCGTTTCAAGGTTTAACTAATCATGTTTGTCTTTTAAGCTAATACATTAATCTGTTTGACATAACTACAAATTTGCCAATTCTTATCATGCCAAAATAATATATATTAAAATTACGCTAGACGTTACATTTATAATATATTTCTAGTGCTACATAGATTTTAAATTTTTAAATTCAATTTTCTACCTTAAATATTCGAAATATAGTGCAATTTCGAATGCATGTGTTTCAGGAATAATAGTCGAGCTGACATATAACTACAAAATGAAAAGAAGTGTTTGTCAATTTGATTAAAAGGTTGAATCGCAACAGCATATTTTAGATTGATTTTGGCAAGCTATTCGGAAGAGATTTTTTTGCAATCTTCAACCTAAAATCCTACTGATAAGATAAAATTGAAGGGTGAAAATCTTGGCACTTCTAGTCAGGTGTTTCAAAAATTTATGACAGTGCAATGTACAATTCGATTTGCCAATTTAAAAAAACATCCTGTATGCCCATTTTGTTATAATGACTACTTTTAGAAAAAATTCAAAACCTTATGTGGGCAGAACCTTGTACTTATTGTTAGTAAATAAATAACATTTATAAAAAGCAATCGCGTTGAAGAGTTGTTCTTATAAAAAAATTGATGCCAAGACTATTTGTCAGTGAATTTATCCAGTTTGTAACTTCTACGAGGAAAGAAATTTAATAAGCAAAATACTCAATTACATGTAAGAAGTTTAATGCAAACTCAAATACTGGTACTGAGTATTTGTAAATTTAAATGCTTAACATTTCATATAATGGTGTTCAGTATCTTATAAAATATATTTTCTTTCATAGACAATATAAGTTATGGTAAGTATCTACATATAATTGATTTGGAAAGTATATAACAAACATCATGTTATAATTAACTTTACGCGACCGTGAAAGCCCATAAATAATTATAATAAAAAATTCTCGCTTAGCTGGGCAATTGAACAAACAACAATTTGGTTCACAAGTGTTAGGCAAAATTTGCAAATTAAAAAAATGAATTATTACACGTCCTTTATTTCACCTCAGTCATTCAATACCAATGAACATACTAATATCGTACTAAAAACTGCAAAATGGTACGATTTGAAATTATTTTTATTCCGTTGGTCCTTGTTACGAACATTTTGGCTGGGGACAGTCATGATTCCGAAATTTACTCCCCTGACAACAATTCACAGAATATAGAATCATTAAAATTAGCTCACAATACTGTTGATTTGTCAATGTTTCTGCCAGAATTTGATAAGTGCTTTATATCGCTCGTTAACCTTGCTGAAGTAAACATCATACAATCAAACATACCTATAATTTTAAAACAACCCCATTTCTATCGAAAAATTGCCGTGCAAGTATATACCAAGGGTGGCATACATTTATCAACAAACTACACTAAATGCACTGAATATTATCTCATTGGATCAAAGGAACTTTGTTCAAAAGTCAGGTTTCTTGACTTTACAGCAAATATTCGACCATGGAGCTATGAAGTAAGTGTATATCTTTTTCCATGTAATATCGAACTAGAACACGCTATCGATTTTACACATGAATGGAATGATCTTTACCAAATTGATACCTTGGAAACTGTTGTTGGAAACAAAGCAAACATATTTGTATTCAACAATGAATTAGATGAGGTTATACTAAGTCGCTACAGAAGAGTACTGGCATCTAAAGGTCACCTGCAAGTGTTACTTATCATTATGTATGTAAAACTTAGCAAAACCCTTCCAATATTGATTCAGGTAATTCAACCCTGCAGCTATTGCTATGGATTTGAACATGGACTAAAAATCCGTGAAAATTTACGCTTGATTGGTCTCCAAGGGATTTTTGAAAAGATCAGTGAATTTTCGATAAATTCCCAAAACCTCTCTAAATCTATTTATATTTGCGTAGAAAATTCTGACTTTTTAAAAGATTTCAAAACGGCCACACTCAAAACCAATCGCAAAATGTTTCACAATTCAATTCAAGAAATTATTGGTAAAAGACTTATTACTCTTATGAGAAATGTTTTAGGACCTCGTGTAGACCTTGAAATAGCACACTTCGATTTGTTTACGAAACCGTCCTTACTGATAACGAAATTTGTAGGATATGATTTTGACAGTGTTGAGTTTTCGATCCAATATTCGCCACATGAGATCCAGTTTATTAGTTGTGGAGACACGTTTGCTGAACGAAGGTCATACTTTGTATTGTTGGCAAGCTTTGATCTTTATTGTTGGATTTTTATACTACTTGTTTTGTTCTTATGTGTCCCAGCTGCTTGGACAATCATTTTTAAACAATTTTACACCAAATCAAATAAATATTCTGATCCAACTTTCACGGAAGTGTTTATGGCAATATTTAAAAATCTAACTGAACAATCAACTCCATATCCGGAAAACGTATTTCTGAGAAATAAATTGCAAATGAGGTTAATAGCGTCTTGTTTGTTGTTAGCTATTGTAGTACTTAGCAATGCATACAAAAATGATAACATCAATGTTCTCATATCCCCAGTACGATTTCGACCATTTGAAACCTTTCATCAACTTGTTGAAAATAATTACAAAGTGTACGCAGAGTCAGGAGAGTTGTATTCCCGGAGTTGGTACTACACACAAGACGAACTTTTGCTAGCTTTCATAACTGCTATTCCTGCCAATAATCATTCCTTACACAAGCGAACAGCCAAACATATCGATTCTGAGGAATCAACCGTGTTTCGAATTGATTCTGTTGTGCAGTCCCTCATAAGAGTATTTTTAGACAAGAAAATAAATCTACCAAGCCAAGTTGAACGTTGGTTCAACCAATCCACAATGAAAAGAGTAAATATGATTGCCCGTGTACTACAATTTCGCGAAGGTAAAAAAATATACAAAAATAACATTTCAGATGCATTCATGCAACTTCAAAAACAGCAGTCGTTTGCACTATTGCAAGAATGTAATAAAACAGCTATACTTGGATACAGTCCAAATGTTAGAGAGCTTGAATCTAGTCTAAAATTGCAAGGTCTAAGGAAAATCTCAATTGGCACTGATGACACACTTGCAAGCAGAATTGCTATTAAACCGTTAGGTTGGTTTCCTTTATTTGTCTTTCGTCGGCTTAGAGGTATTGAACACACAGGTATTGTCGACTGGTGGAATAAATTGGTTACGAATCATCTTGTTAGTGTACGAGCACAAAATTATGTTTATGAAAATCAGAATGCAGGGAACAAAAGTACGAAAGAAATATCACAAATTAGTGAAGGTGGAATGTCTGGAAATATATTTGTTATATTTATAGTATATCTGGTTGGATGCCTTGTTAGCATACTAGTTTTCTTTTCAGAAATACAAATTGTGACAGCAGCAGGTACTAAATTGTATGCACTTCTGCAAGCTATTTTAATTTACATTTTAAAAATGAATATTTAAGGCGCGTATCTAATTAGGGTAAAATGGTTAATAGTCTGTGTTAGTGTTGAAGTTAAATAAATGTAGTGTAAATATTCATAACTTACAAATGAAAGCATTGAAACTTTGTATGCATTTTTTGAGTATTATTTATTCGAAATCAAAACTACTGTTGATATATGTACACATACGAAAGCTTAGTAAATAGATAATACTATAGATAGTATAAATATAGTAAATACTTATTTATAAAGTATTATAAAATGTTTAAGAATGACAAGCCCCTATGCTGTTATTAGTTTATTACAGTTAAACATAACAAGCAATTGTATAATAAAACGATTAAAATATAATAAAAAGCGTATGGCACCGTTTAAATTTATTTAATTTAAAAAGAAAATCTTTCACAAACTACATTATATTTATACCCCAGTTGCAAAGTTTAGCTAATCATGTTTGTCCTTTCAGCTAATGGATTAATCTGTTTGGCGTAACTACAAAAGTGACAATTTTCATCAGACAAAATGATGTTAAAATAGCGCTAGATTTTACATTTAAAATATATTTCAAATGATATGAATGATAGATATTAAAATTTACAATTAAATTGTATACCTTAAATATTGGAATTGTATAAGTGTAATTGACCAGTAATCCTTTGTGTATAATTACTTTGTAAAATTTGCCCAAGAGTATCAGTCCTATTTGCTTTTTAACACTTTTACGTCATAACCCTATTCCATAATTTCATTCAAGATATCAATGATTAAAAAGTGTTAAATAAACCGTTGTAAAAACGGTAGAAGTAACCAGCTAAAATAATAAAACATTATGATGATATCTGAGTGATAAGTAAACACAAGTAAATAATTAGTCGTAAAATAATATGTTAACTGGTAATGTTAATAAATAATGTATAAAACAATTCAGATGTCGTAGAAGGAAAAATTAATTCTGAACTTTATTTGCTCTTTCGTATAAAACACACGCTCTCGTAAGTACTTGAGAACAAAATATTTTTTTCAACAATAAACAAAGTACACATCCTACCCACACATATTTAACCGTGACATATCGAAATCGTTCAATAAAAAATTGTTCAATAAGCCTGGATACTTAACAAAAGAACAATTTCATTCACGAGTGTTAATCAAACTTTACAAAAATATAAAATAAATTTGTTGCCCTTGTTTTTTCAACTTAGTTATTCAATGTCAATGAACATACTATTATATCATAGCAAAAGCTGCAAAAAGGTGCGATTTCAAGTGTTCTGTTTTCAGATAGTTCTTATAACTCTTTATGTGTATTATGATTGGAGTCAGTTTTGCTGACTCAAAAAGTTTATAAATTAATTTTTAAGTTTTCCAACAAAATACCGCTCCACGAGAAATTTATGTATATTCCTTTGTTGTTTGTTTTGGTGTTAAATGAATTGAGTAATTTAGTAAACCGATACTCATACAGAACTAATTTACCAAGCGTGCAACTTAACACCTTTCATGATTAAATTACAATAAAACAAACATTAAAAATATCATTCAATAATTTCCAATTAAAGTGGACAACGCTTAAAAACATCTCATCTCAACATAATTACGGGACACACTTCACCGTTTTATTTTCTAAGATCATATTTGCCCTTTAGTTCACCTCAGCAATTCAAAGCGTCAGCACGTACAAAACTGCCATCAAATTTTACGAAATGGTCCCACTTTCCAATATTTGTTTCATATTTTCGTCTATTAATTTAGTTTTTACTCAAGACAGTTTTGTTTCCGAAATTTACTCACTTGACAACAGTTCGAGAAGTTCAACAGTAGAACAAATTAAAATAAATTACGCCGATTTGTCAATCTTCTTACCTCAATTTGACAAGAGTTTCATTTCCCTTTTAAACGTGGCTGGAGTGAACATTAAACAATCAAACATACCCATTCTTTTGACACAACTCGAATACTTTAACTTTTTGTATGAAAAGTACAAATATATTAAAAATATACCCAGCAGGCAGTTGACAGATTCTCTTGTTCTAAACGTGTTTCCCCAATTTCCTAAACGAGTGCTCAGAAACGGTCGGTTCAATTTAACCAATAATCGTGGAATCAACTGTAGCTCAAAATATTATGTTTCTGGGTCTCAAGACTTTTGTACAAAAATTAAATTTCTAAATTTCACATCTAATATTCGACCTTGGAACTACGAACTTAGTTTATATTTATTTCCAACAGCTTCAAACCTCGAAAACCTCAACCATTTTGATTATGTTTGGAGTAATCTTAAACAACTTGACTACATGGAAATTCTTATTGCTAATAAAGCACGACTATTTGTACTTCAGAATAAGATTAGTTCGTCAACTTTAAATAAATACAAAATTATGATACAGTCTACAGGCCAGTACGAGGAAATATTACTTGTTATTGTGTACACCAATCCAAGAAAAAAAATCCTTGTCAGATTCAAGTCTTCATATCTTGTTACTATTGCTACAACTATATAATAAATGTGGATGGGGATTTAAATATTGTCGGCTTACATTTTACATTTAAAAAGATTAGTGAAGCTTCGTTAAACATATTCAATTCTTCCAAAGGATATATTAGCATATTAAATCCCAATCTTTTCAAATATTTCCAAAGTATCTCTCTTAAAAGAAAGGGTTACAAGATTCCGCACTCAATTGAAGAACTAATTGCGGATAAAGTTTTAAGTCTTATTGTCCATGTTATCGGCCCTCATGCTAAACTTAACATTCATCAGTACGAAAGTACACCATCTTTTTCAATCCGAAAATTTGTAGGATATGAGCTTGATAGTGTGGAGTTTTCAATTCAGTATTCGCCACACGAAATTCAATTTATTGGATGCGGGAATACATATTCTGAGCAAATGTCATATTTTGTACTACTCAGAAGCTTTGATCCGTACTGTTGGATTTTGATAGTGGTTGTTTTGCTATGTATTCCAGCCTGTTTGCTACAAATGTTTAACTTTCTAAGTTTGTCTGAAATTATTATAGCAATAGGTAAAAGTCTCACTGAGCAATCAACCCCATTCCCAGAATATATGTTTTTGCGAAATACATTGCTAATGCGATTAGTAGCATCTTTCTTATTGCTTGGTGTACTAGTGCTGAGCAATGCATACAAAAATGATAATATAAATGTGCTCATTTCCCCAGTACCATTTCGTCCATTCGAAAAATTTGAACAACTTGTTCAAAATCACTACAAGGTATATGCAGAATCAGAGGATTTATATTTAGAAAATGTTTTTCAAAAACAACCCGAAATTTTGCTAAATTTATTGACTACTATTCGTGAAAACAATCATTCAGTTTTTACACCAGAAGTTAAATATGAAAATAGTTATAAAGGCACTTTGTTAAGATTCGATTCAGTAGTGCAGTCCCTCATCAGAATATTTTCGAAAAAGAAAATAAAGCCACCGACTCACATTGAAAAATATTTTACTAACTCATTCATGAAAACTGTGGATATGATACCACATATATTAACATACAGCAAGGATGGGTTTATACCAAGAAATAACATCACAAATGCATTTAGACTACTTCAAAAGGAGCAATCGTATGCACTTTTAGAAAAATGTAATAAAACTGCCATACTTGCATACAATCCAATTGTCCGAGAGCACGAATCTCGTCTAAAATTACAAGGCCTTAAGAAAATCTCGATTGGTAGGGATAAAATATTTGCAAGTAGAATTGCCATTAAACCTTTAGGTTGGTTTCCTTTATTTGTCGTGCGCCGGCTTAGAGGAATGGAACACTCTGGTATTGTCGACTGGTGGAATAAATTGGTCACAAGTCATCTTGTAAGTGTTCGAGTACAAAATACTTTTAACAAAAATCAGTATACTTTGGATAAGAACAAGAAAGAAATAACAGAGCTAAAAGAAGGGGGAATGTCACGGAACATATTTGTAATATTTGTGGTATATCTGATAGGATGCAGTATTGGATTACAAGTTTTCTTGCTGGAAATTGGTAGAGTTTTGTTGACCAACGTTAAAACACTATGTTTTATTTATTCAAACTACAATAACTGACACTTATGCATGTAACATTCATGTTGATAAAAATTATGGCTACCACCCCCTGTTTGCGTACTGTTTATCTTGAGAGGTTGTGTTTATTTTTAAAAATGATTTTTCTATCAAATCAATATAAATTTAAGTTAATTGGCACAATATGGCAATATTAGAGCAGATCGACTTGATTTAACTTAACAAAAGGTAGTAAAACTAATCGGCGCGGCTTGGTAGTATGTACATTTCAGTTTGTCAATTTTAGATCATACACCCATAATTTTTTGGAGTTAAAATACAAATAATGAATACTTTTCTTAGCAATTTTACATACGTGAGATAGTAGGTAGGAAGTAAATAGTAAGAACAGTAACATTAAATTCATAAAAAAGTCATCATTTAAAAAAAGTTATTTTTGTAAATAAACAAAATATTTGGAAAAACTTCTAAGTTTTATACGTGTATTCTGACATCATTTTAATGTATACACTTTTTGTCTACTTTATTAAGTTATATTTTTTTTTAAAGCCGACGTTTATTGTTACCTAAAATTGATTTAATGGAGCACTAATGACGCACAAGTATTTGATTTGCTGAACACTTAATGTAAGAAAATCATAACAAAATAATTTGATATATAATTCATTTCGTTTTTTTTGTGGTGGTGTCGTGTCATCAACTTGTCATATATATTTACTTATTTTACATTTATAAGGATACTTTACACTCAATCAAATCATTAAAGAAACTTTTAAAGTTTTAAAAAAAAGTAAGCTCAAACGTTGTAAAAACTAAGTAAAACAAGGGTACAGCCCAATATAATAAAAATTAAACATATTATATATTATTTTATCATTGTATTAAGCAAAAAAGGCAACAAAAATAAGGTAAAATAAAATATTGATTGTGAGAAATTGTATACTTGAATGTTGAACATTTAACATGACACATAAAAGTGTACAATTTCTTCTTTTATTTACAATATTTGCTGAGAAAGGTATATAAACACTTAATAAATCAATTTGCAAAGTACATAATAAACATCATCCAGCAACTTAATTTCACTCGAGCGAAACCCATGAAAACTCTTAATTAAAAATACTCTGTATACTGAGAAGTTGAAGAGAAAACCAATTAGTGAGCAAGTGTAAAACAAATTTTGAGGAGTAATAAAACAAATTATTTTCAAAGTATATCTTTTTCCATCCAATTCGAACCTAAAAACACTTACGATTTTACACATGAGTCGAGCGATCTTTACCAAATTGATTACTTGGAAACTGGTATTGAAAACAAGGCCCAAATATTTGTACTCAAAAAAGGATTAGGTGAGATTATTCAAAGTCGCTACAAAAGAATACTGGCATCTTAAGGCCATTCAGAAGTTTTACTTAGCATTGTTTATACAAAACTTAGCAAAACACTTCCAATATTAATTCAGGTACTTCAACCCTGCAGCTATTACTATCAAATTGAACATGAAATACAAATCCGTGAATATTTACGCATGATTGTTCTTATGGGTATTTTTGAAAAAATAAGCGAATTAGTCATAACTTCTCAAACTTCTCTCCGCATTTTCCTAAAGAATTCCGATGTTTTAAAAGATTTCGAAACGGTAACACTCCCAACAAATCACAAAAGGTTTCAAAATTCAATTCAACAAGTTATTTCAGAAAGAGTTGTTAGTCTTATCAAAAGTGTTTTAGGGCTTCATGTAGGCATTCCAATAACTTACCCTGTCTCAAATATAAAGCCATCATTACTGATGACACAATTTGCAGGTTATGATTTTGATAGTTCTGAGTTCTCAATTCAATATTCACCAGACATGATCCAGTTTATTAGTTGTGAGGACACATTTGCTGAAAGTAGATCCTACTTTGTACTGTTAGCAAGCTTTGATATTTATTGTTGGATTTCGATACTATTTGTTTTATTTTTATGTGTTCCAGCAATCTGGATAATTAATTTGCAAGATTTGTCTACTACATCTACTAAACATTCTGATCTAACCTTCATGGAAGTACTTATGGCAATATTTAAAAATCTAACAGAACAATCAACCCTGTATCCTGAAAATGTACTTCTGAGAAATAAATTGCAAATGAGGTTAATAGCGTCTTGTTTGTTGCTAGGTATTGTAGTACTTTGCAATGCATATAAAAGTGATAACATAAATGTTCTCATATCCCCAGTACGATTTCGTCCAATTGAAAACTTTCATCAACTTGTTCAAAATAATTACAAAGTTTATGCAGAGTCAGGCGAGTTGTATTTCCGTAGTTGGCACTACACACAAGACGAACTTTTGCTAGCTTTTATAATTGTTACTCCTGAAAATAATCATCCGATACAAAACCGAACGCCCAAACATATATATTCTGAAGAATCAAGAATCAACCGTGTTTCGAATTGATTCTGTGATGCAGTCCCTCATAAGAGTATTTTCGCACAAGAAAATAAATCTACCAAGTCAAGTTGAACGTTGGTTTAACCAATCAACAGTGAAAACAGTAAATATGATTGCGCATGTATGTACTACAATTTTGCAACTGTACAAAGATATACAAAGATAATGTTTCAGATGAATTCATGCGACTTCAAAAAGAGCAGTCGTTTGCGCTATTGCAAGATTGTAACAAAACTGCTATACTTGTATAAAATCCTAACGTTAAAGAGCTTGAATCGCGCCTAAAGTTACAAGGCTTAAAGAAAATCTCGGTTGGTACTGAAAATATGCTTCCGAGCAGAATTAGTATTAAACCTTCGGGTTGGTTTCCCTTATTTGTTTTGCGCAGGCTTAGATGTTTGGAAAACTCGGGTATAGTGGACTGGTGGAATAAATTGGTAGCAAATCATCTTGTAAGTGTTCGAACACAAAATTATGTTCATAAAAAATCAAAATGTTGTAAACGAAAGTAAGAAAAGAAATTCCAAACATAGTGATGGGGGAATGTCTGGAAATATATTTGTTATATTTATGGTATATCTGATTGGATGCTTTATAGGTTTACAAGTTTTCTTGTCTGAAATTCGTATTTTAATTGCAGCAAAAACGTTTTGTAGCAAATTATATGCACTCTTGCAAACTGGTTTTATTTAAAATAATAGTATATGCATAACACATATACCTAATAAGGATGAAACTATAAATGGTCTGTTAAAATTTAAACATAATGACTGTATTCGCAAAGATTTAAACTTTGTACTTATTGATCTTAATTTATACCTATTACAAAAATACTGCAGATTTATACTGAGCCTTGTAAAAAATATTTTGTCATCTTGCTTAAAACAGAAGGAGTTTTAATTGGTTTGTCATTTATATTAAAGTTGGTTACTTCATAAGCAGGAGAAACTAATATATGGTAAATATTGTAAAAGTATTATTAAAGGTTAAAGCATCACAAGTCTCTAAGATATATTGCACTCAGTAAATTATTACAGTTAAACAAACAAGCAATTGCATAATAAAAAAAAATATATATAATGAAAAAGCGCATCAAACTGTTTAAATTTATTTAATTTAAAAGAAAAAAAACTTTTACAAAATGCATTATATTGAAAATGCTGTTGCAAAGTATAGCTAACCATGTTTAACCTTTAAGCTAATTGATTCATCTGTTTGATGTAGCTGCAAGTATGACATTGTTTTAATGCAAAACTATAGTATACAAAATCAACGCTAGATTTTACATTAAAAATATAATATACAGCATTACATACATTTTAAGCTTTACAATTGAAATGTTTACCTTAAATATTATAATTCTAAAAGGGTAATTGAACTGTAATTAGAATTAGAACTATAAAATAATAAAATGGTCTGAGCTTATCTATTTTTCTACTTGGTATTAGGGGCTTCAAAACCCAAAAGCATATCAACCTTGTCAACAATATTGGAATAATAATTGAAATGTGTAGCAGCCCGTGTGTAAAGCATTACGTGTTGTTGAGCTCCAAGAGTTCTTTGTCATGTTCTAATTGAGTTTTTATTTGAATTTCTTTCTCCTTTTATATAATCATGTCTCCAAATATTGACCAACAGCTTACTTAACTAATGATATTTAATTGCTTCTGGTATTGTTTTAAATATAACCAAGTAGACTAGACTTATCAGATACATGGAAATGTTAATTATGAAATACGCAGCATCCTATAAACGAAGAAACTGTTGGTTGGAAACTTAAGCAGTTAAAACATTTAAGCTATTATGTATCAATGTGTAGTCTTTAATTTAGGTTACCAGACACATTGAACTATTAACTTTAATTGGAATATATGTCCAGCTAAATTTAAGTATTATAATTATATTAAGAATATAAGTTTTAAAGGACTTCAAGTACTGCTAGAATTCGTCAAGCTAGATAATTCAACAAAACCCAATTTCATTTACAAGTGTTCGCCAAACTTCACATAAAAAAATTCCTGCTGTCCTTTACTTCACCTGAGTCATTCAATACTGACGCACATACTAAATCCATACTAAATGCAAAATGGTTTAATTTCAAGATATGCCTTTTTTGGTTGCCCTAATTACGAATATTTGGACCCTGCACAGTTTTAATTCAGAAATCCAATCATTTTTCAACAGTCAGCAGAATAATCATCCGTTGAAGTCAGATGAAAACAGTGTTGACTTGTCAATGTTTCTGCCCGAGTTTGACAGGTGCTTCATTTCGCTCATTAATATTGCTGGAGTGAACATCCTACAATCCAACATACCTATAATCTTAGCCCAACCCAATGTGTTCGAAAATCTTGCTAAGCACTGTCCCAGAGTGGGTTTCAAAGATAAAATTAATGGTTCAACTAAATGTAGTAAGTACTATCGCATTAGCCTTATACAATTATTGCCAAAAGTCATATTTACTAACTTTACAGCAAATATAAGACCATGGAGCTTTGAAATTAGTGTATCTTTGTTTCCATCCGAAGCGGACATAATACATTATAAAGGTATTAAGTATGAGTGGAGTGATCTTTACGAAATTGAATACATGGAAACTGTTATTGAAAACAAAGCGAGAATATTTGTACTTAAAAGTGAACTAAATGATACTACTTTAATTCGATACAAATTACTGCTAGCATCCAGGTGTAGTCATTTAGAACTTCTACTTATCTTTATGTACCCAAAACTTAGCAAAAACCTTCCAATATCAATTCAAGTCGTCCGGCGTTGCGCCTATTGCAGTCATTTTGAACGAGAACTTAAAGTTCCTGGAAATTTACGCACGATCGGCTTTAAGGGACTTCTTGAAAAGATAAGTGAGGTTTCTATAAGTTTTCAAAACTTTTCTAAATTGCACCTTTGCATAGAAAATTCGGATGTTTTAAAAGATTTCCAAACTTCAACACTCACAACAAATGGCAAAATGGTTCAACATTCAATTCAACAAGTTGTTGCTAAAAGAATTTATATTCTTATGAAAATAATTTTAGTCTTTCGCCTAAAAGATCAAGTATGTGACCTACAAACATTCGAGAGACCATTACTACAAATGACGAAATTCGTAGGATACGATTTTGACAGTGCTAAGTACTCTATTCAATATTCACCACACGAGATCCAGTTTATTAGTTGCGGGAACACAATTGGTGACCGACGATCCTACTTTGTACTACTAGTAAGCTATGACGTGTACTCTTGGGTTTTGATACTACTTGTCTTGTTTGTGTGTGTTCCGGTGGTCTGGACTATTATTGTAAAAGATATTTTTCCATTTACTGTAAAACATTGTGATCCGACTTTGTTGGAAATACTTCTAGCAATATTTACAAACCTAACCGAACAATCAACCCCATACCCTGAAAATGTATTTCTGAGAAATAAATTGCACCTGAGATTAATGGCGTCTTGTGTGTTGTTGGGTATTTTAGTACTAAGCAATGCGTACAAAAATGATAACATAAATGTTCTCATATCTCCAGTACCATTTCGTCCACTTAGAAAATTTGAGCAACTTGCAGAAAATAACTACAAGATATATGCAGAATCAGACCACTTGTATTTCCGGCATTCGAAGGACAGGCAAGCCGACCTTTTGCATGTATTTTTAACTGCTTTAGCTGAAAATAATCATTCGTTGTATAAGCGATCGTCTGAAAATTTCGATTTTGGTCAAACAATTGTGTTAAGAATTGATTCTGTGGTGCAGTCTCTTATAAGAGTGTTTTTGCGCAAAAAGATAAAACTGCAACATTTAGTTGAACAATGTTTTAATCAATCAGTTATGAAAACAGTAAATATAATACCCAGTGTACTACAATACCAAGATGTTGAACCCATATCAACAGCAAAAATTTCAGATGCATTTATGCAACTTCAAAAAGAGCAGTCGTTGACACTCTTAGAAGAATGTAACAAAACAGCTATACTTGGATACAATCCAAACGTTAGAGAGCTTGAATATCGACTAAAGTCCCAAGGCTTTTGGTTAAATTTCTATTGGAACTGATGATCTGCTTGCAAGTAGAATTGCTATGAAACCTTTGGGTTGGCTTCCTCTATTTATTTTCCGCAGGCTAAGGGGTATGGAACATTGAGGTGTTGTCGACTGGTGGAATAAATTGGTTACAAAACATCTTGTTAGGGTTCGAGCACAAATCATGTTCATGAATATCAGAATATTGTGAAAGAAAGGAAGAAAAAAATGTTTAAGTTCAGTGAGGGTGGATTGAACGGAAATATATTTGTTATATTTATGGTATATCTGATTGGAGCATTTATTGGATTACTAGTTTTCTTTTCAGAAATACGAATCGTGACAGTAGTATGTACCAAACTCTATGCACTTTTGCAGGCTATTTTGATTCAAATTAAAACTTAATATGATTAGGGTATAACTGTGAATAATCTGTGTAAGCGTTTAAGTTAAAAATGGTAATTTCTAACATATGTAAGCATCTACAATTTGTATGTATGTTTTGGAATTTTAATTTTAATTAGTCGAAATACTTAATTATTGTCTATATATGCATATAAGTGAAAGAATTTGTAATTAATTTGCCCTATTTATTAATACATTGCGTATCTGCATGCATACGAACAAAACTATTGCAAATATTTTATAAAATATTATGAAAGATTAGAGTATCACAAGCCCTTATGATATTGCACTCAATAAATTGTTACATTTAAACAAAGCATGCAATTGTATAATAAAATGAATATAATGAAAAAAGCTTATTTAAGAGTTTAAATTTATTTACTTTAATGGGAAAATGATTCACAAAAAACTCCATATTTAAACCACTGTTAAATAATTAATCTAATCATGTTTGTCCTTTAAGCTAATAGATTAATCTGTTTTACGTAATTTTGAATAAAAAAACTATTTCAAGCGCTATATAGATTTTAAGATTTATAATTCAATTTTATACCTTAAATATTGGAATTATAATATAATAAAAAGGTCTGAGTACTGAGTTAATCAATGTTTCTACGTGGCACTAGTTGTTCCAAACCCAATAGCATATCAACAATGTCAACCGAATTGGGATAAAAAATAGTGTTGATCTTCCTCTTGAGGTTTGAGGGTACCCCTGTATAGCGTTACGGGTTGTTGAGCTCTAAGAGTTCTTTGTAATGCTCTAATGATGTTTTTTTAAATACATTTTCCTTTGATGTAATTGTTTTCTAAATATTTACCAACTGCTTACTAAACGCGTGACATTTAATTTCTCCAGGTAGTGTTTTAAATATAACCAAATAAACTACAACCAGTGTTCCCTTTTTAGACTAGCTGATGGCTGAAATGCTTCTCAAGTGGGAAAATATGGGAAATTTAAACTAAGGTCCGTTTTTAATTATTTTCCAGCTTTTTATCCTTCAAAATTTGTTATTATTGAGCTTAAGTAAAAGATTAGCATACTCATTCGTCACATTTGTTTGCTTTCGTGTTAAAATTTGCTGTATTTATATCTCTATTACTTCTTATGATACCCATCATGTTCACAATTAAATAGAAAATTAATTTTGATGTCAAATTTTTATCTTATATGGTATATATTTTTGAATACATAAAAGATTTCACAGCTTTTTGGTTCACTGGGAAGTTCAACCTTGGTTTTTAAGGGATAAGATAAGTATTTCCCACTTCCCACCAAAAAGCTCATTATTTTTCAGGACACAAAAAAATCCAACGTTTATATACATAAATGGATTTTTATTTCTTTTTGGCAGTAGTTGCTGCAGAACCCAACAGTGTGATCAATTATATTAAAATAAAAATTAACATTCGTCTCTCTTTTGAATTTGTTGTAGCCCAATAAAGAGTAACGGGTTGTTGAGCTCTAACAATTCAGATGACAAAAAGAAATGGTCACGTAATGTGCACGTGGTTGTTCACGTTTTAAAATAGCATTATGTATGACCTTTCAACTTGTTGCCTTTTAGGTACATATATGCATGTTGGGATAATAATGCATGTGTGTATAGATATATAACTTTAACAATATATCTTTTTTGCTATCCAATATTTAAACATTGGTTTACAACTGTTTTGTTTCCTTTTGCTTATTTTTAAACATTTAATTCTTTATTCAATAAAAAACCAACAGAGAACTTACCTACATATGTAGCAAAGCATTAGAAGCTTAACTATAAAGTAATGTAGAAGCAAACCATTAGTTTAAGTATTGTACCAGCCTTTAAAAATAGATCATCAGCTTGTCTCAGCATGTCTTCACGTGAAAGTTACAATAACCTTTACAAAAAAAATCTCAATTTCTTCAAATACGTAAATACCCAAACTGAGAAACCAACCACATACATGTAATCTATCCTTTGGTACTATACTGAAGTAGCTTAGAGATATTCATAAGCACAAAAATCAATTAATATATACCATAAATTTCTATCAATACTTTGTAAAAGTTATAAAATCGTACACATATGTATGTTGAATATTAGATATTCCTTCGTATACACATTCATGTTTAACATGTTAGTTAACTAATGTGTAAACAGCTCGTATGTTTGCATTACTAAGCCACGTGTTTTTCCCAAATTTGTTTTACAAACAATTTTTTATAAGGTCTTTAGAGCTATGAGGCTCGGTTAAATAAAAGATTCTCATAATAATGATGAGGTGGGAATTCCAATAGAAAATAAATAAAATGAGAACAATGAATGCAATAAACTTACCGTGATCATGAGTGAAAAGGAACATGTGGATAAACTAAATACTTCTTTTCATATACACCAAAGGGACCTCACTTATGATAAACTTTATATTTTAATAATTTTTTGACTACACTTTGCAAAGTACTTTTCACCAAAACTTTCCATTACCGAAAAAGCATATTCTTATAAACAAAAGGTTTGACCTAAAAAGCGAACAGGTACTCAAAAAAAATTGGTAACAGTATTGGTTTTAGGATTATGCATACACACATTGCTCTCGTTTGGGCTTGGGCAAAACCCATGTATTTTTTGTTAGCTTTAATATACATAAATGCTACATGTAACAATCTTCTACTATAGAACATGTCCATCCATTTATCGTTAAAAGGTATAACATGGGAGGAATATACGCACACGTATTTAACCCTTTTTACCGAAATTTATTTTAAGAACAGTTTCAAGGAAAAATTCCACAGTGGAAAAAAACCAGCTTATTTTTTTCCCAACCCAACCCTTAAACTGAACTTGGGCTAACAAACTCAAAATCCGAACTGAAAAATTTAAGCAATTTTTTTTATTGACTGTTGAGTATTCATCCGAACCAGTTGTGCTGATATTTTGTGTCCTACCCAAAAAAATCTAAATAGTGTCTAATCGTTTTAATAACTAACTAACTTGTTATTAAAGTTTAATTTCTATTTCATTTAAAATGGCTGATATTTGCGAAAATTCGTCTGGCAAGTTATCAATTGACGTAAAAAAAGAACCTGATAATTTGGAATTAAATATTTCACAAAGTGCAGTTCAAGAAAGTTGTCCGAATAAAAATTCATTGGAAACGGAAGACGACCAGGTTGAAGGAAAAGAGGATGGTGATGAGAGTCAGGACAACAGCTTTAAAGAACAAAACAAAGTTTCCGTTCTTGACGATATTGTACAGCTTATCGATCTGGTTAACAGTTCTGTCACAAAAGATGGAACAAATGGGAAAATTAAATACAAAGACGGTTTTCTTTTCCTTGAAAATCTACAAACCCAATTCGAAAAGATTCAAGAGGAGGTGACAGAGAAAGACAAAATGATTGTTGCTTTAGTCGTGGAAAATAGTACTTTAAAAGGTGAAGTCAACACAAGCAAGGAAGAGTTAAATAAAAAATGTCAGCAATTCAACGAACTCGAAGAAAGCTTTACTAAATTTCAAAATGAAATAGAAAGTCAGAAAACCAGTGAGAAAACTATCCTGCCAACAATGTCACTCGAAAATTTACAATCAACGACAGACAAATTGCAGCATCACTTTATCCAGCTAAAGTGCAAAATAGAGAGACAAGGTCCTTCTAATAACGACTTATTTTCAATTCAGAGAAATATAAATATCAAAACGTTCCAAGACGATGTGGAAGTTTCTCTAAGAAATTTAGAGCAAAACATCTCGTTATTGGCGAAGTGCCAAAAGAAAATAGTGGATCAGCTGGAGTACACTCAAAACATTTTAGACAAACTAAATGACATCTGTGCGGAAACAGAAAATAAAAATGGTGTGGCTGAACCCAAATCAGTAAAAGAATCACAAGTGCAGATTATTTCAGAACCTTCCACTTTACAAGCTCATACGACACATTTGACTGGAAAACCAAAATCTCCGGTTGGTCCCGTACCCCAATCAAAACCAACTTCATCTTCAAATTCAGGATTTAATTTAAATTTGATTACGATACCAACACTGCCCTACTTTAAACCATTTTCCGGAGGTTCTCATAATAAAAACGACCAATATCCTAGATATTCACAACAGCACAAAGATCAAGTTGATCGAATTTCTAAACCAGTTATTTCCAGGAATCCTTCAAGTTTCCCATTACGACAGCATCAACAACAATCAGCTATAGTAGGAAAATCAAAGGGGCATCACAATAATCTCCTTATTCAGCAATATCCTAATCTGATTTTACAATCCCAAAATAAATGTCTAATTTGTGGAATGACATTTTTTAATTCGGAGCAACTCAAACTTCATAGCGATCTTGTACAGTAAGTTTTCATATTCGATACCAATTACCATTTATTTTAATTGGGCATTTTATATAATATTTTTTAAATATTTTTTTTTGTATTAATTTGTTTAGCCATTACAAAACTTCAGGACCAGTGGAAGTGACATTGGCATCGTCATCGCCCTGCACGCCTTACTCGCAAAGGCAGGTACCCAATCCTTCCCCACTTCAGCAATCACAGAAGCATTACCACAAACACTTATGGTCTAGCTCACAGCCAACTTCAGAACGAAAACAGCAGAGAATGTCAACCAACCCATCACCATCCTTAAACCAAAATGCTCAAAAAAGACATTGTGCGGAATTATTTTTAAACTGTAGCTACCCACCAAGTTCGATTCCGGGTAGCGTGGCTAATTCAGCTACTGCACCGAAAAATCATTAAAATAACTTTTTGATAATAAATATTCGTATTCATTTAACCTTTCACTGTGTGTATTATTTAACAAGAAGTTTATTGTAAACTAATGTAAATTATATTGAAACATTAATTTATTGAAATAAAATTTATCTATGCGCAAATTTTTACAAAAAAAAAATATTTCACGATTGCAAGCATAAAATTTAATAAATTTACTATTTTTTACACGATGCAATTTTTGCCGGCAGAAAAAAGGGAAATTTGATTATTTTTTTAGTGATCTGTTTGATTTGGTCGTACTTTTATGTTATCTCTAATTTAATGCATGCATTAGGTTCATTAATTTATTTATATCCTCTGCAATTTCAAATTTATTTGGCATCTATATTTCTTAAAATATGAACTGACAATCGAGAATGTATGACTAAAGTTTAAAAAGAACGTGATTTTGAGAAAATCATTATTATTTTTCAAATCATAAGTATTTTAATAGCTTATAATTAAAATAGCATAAAGAAGTTTTTAAACTTTTACATAAATCTTAAGGAAGTTTAACGCAATTCATACATATGATACATACTAAAGGAGCAAAACCGTTAATATTCTAAACAAATTTCTAACAAGATTATATAACCTATACATTTACAATTAATAACAAACAATATCTAACAACTATTTTAATTAAAAATCAAACTTTACAAATTTCCTCAATTAAATAACAAGCAAGTGGTGAGCGTTTCATGTTCCTATCCCAAATTCCATTCTTTTTCAGACTGATCACCTCCAATTTGATTTGTTCCAGCTATAAATTCAAAAAAAGAAATACTTGAATTAATAATCCATTCATATTTCAACCCATAAAATTATATTTTATTAAATTATCAAAAGTATTTTTCAACTTACCAAAGTTTCATCAAACGTATCAATACTCTTCTCAAATCTTGTCATTAAATCTTTCATTTCACTTTCCGACTCCTTCATTTCTTGTTCTATCACTTCCGCCGCTTTTTCAAATTTTCCCTTACTGACCAATCTGTCAAATTGGTATTCTCCTTCATTAAATCCAACTTCTCTCGCACTACCTTCCTTTTTATAAATCACTTCCTGATCTTTCTCTTCTAATTCCAACAAATCAATCATAATCGTTTCATCTTGCTCCTGCCTAACGCTAAAATTATCATTCCAAGTACTTTCCTCATTTACCATTTCATCATCAGTCAAATCGATCGTCTCAAATTCAACTGAATTTTTTCCAGTTTCCACCATAAGATTCTTTTTAACATTTGAACTACTTATATTGCTATTCTTTATTTCAATTTCATCATAACGTGCTAATTTGGGTGGACTTGGAGTTTTCTTACTTCGTTTCCTCCTCTTACGCTTTAAATTGCTGTCTATAGAGTCAATGCCCATATTTTGCTCTTCAAATATATTTCGGTCAAGATTCTGCTGATAAGTTAACTCTGCCAACTGACTTGGTTTCAGAGGAGAAATACTAGCGAATTTCTTGGCAGCTAAAGATAAAATCGGTTTTTGTGGAGATACGTACAACGAGCTATTATTCTGAACTACAATTTCCGTGTAAGGTTGACTTGGAGGTGGTGGTAGAGTTTGAGGAATGCCTGTTTCAGTTTTTTGAGGCGCTGGACCACGGTGCAGACGTACACTGTATTTCTTCAACTTTTTTGTGTAATTTGTCACGAACGATTCAATCTAAAGAAAAAAATAAAGAATTATTAATTTTTATGACATTTAAATAATTCACTCTTTTATAAATTATAGTTTATATTTCACTCACTGGATCGTTTAAGCTAGCAGTCCATCCCTCCACGGAGTGGTTTGGTGAGTATCCAGCAGTGCAGATAAAATATTCCTTTTTCCTGTCGAGCTATTTTGTAAATAAAATAAAAAGTAGTATTATTCGATCTATGATATGTACATGTATAAAAATATGCACAAACAAATAAGTCAATATGCTTATATTTATATTACCTTTATTTTACAAACTTCCATCACAAATTGTCCCCATGTCATACTTCGTCTTCCGATTTCTATTCTCGTGTGTGGTATAATCCTTCTTGGACCACTTATTTGGATTTTTACAGAATCTGAATGGCGAATTCGTACCATTTTACTTTACTTCCCTATATTAAACTTCACTTAAAGTTAAAACTATCGAATATTTAAAAAAGAATATTTTTTTCTAATTTTCTTTTCACAAGACAATGTGTACACTTGTAAACCAGATCTACTCACAAAGAAACCAAAGAAATGGAAAAAAGTGCAGTTATATTTTTCTCACAAAAGAATAGAATGCATGCTTTGTGTGCGTGTCCCTTCCTATCACTACTGCTTTTCAATATGAGCCTTGAAAGGCAACTAGTTAAGACTAGATGTACTGGCTCCAGTCTACCAACAGTAGAAAACCAAATAACCAAAAATGTGTGTTAACTTGAATACATGAACATGTTCACTCAATATATCGATTTTATTTAAACTTTATGTATGCATAAACACACGTGTGTTAACGAAAACCCAGAAATCCATATCCATATATTATGTACATATATGTCTGGCTGAAGAATATTTAAAACGTTCTCTAACGATAAGTCACATACAAGCATATATGTTCTGACAGAGATGAATAGTAAATGGGAAAGCTGGGTTGACAAAAATTTGGGATGGATTAGTCTCAAGCTGAAGCAACCTTCCTTTGATATTTTTTTCGGGAGAGGTACCTTTTTCCTACTTTATTAGTTTATTGACATGTATACGTATATCTATATGTGGTTATGCTGGCATTTTTTTTACAAAATTTTACAATAAAAGGGAATTACTTTTTTTTGTTCAAATACATATTTTATAAAAACGGGTTGAATTTACCAAAAATGAAAAACAATACTGTTGTGTACCCATACAACTCGTGTGATGACTGCATCTTGTGCATTTTGAAATGAACATGGTAGGTATGTAGGGATATATTATTTAAAAGCCAAATGTATACATACGTACTACACATGCTTTGAAGTTTCAGATTTTATGTTACTTTAATGCGTGGATGCATTTTTTAATATTTTCGACTAGTCTGACTTATCTTTATTCTTGTCATGGAATTGTGGTTGATAAATATTTTACCTTAAAATGAAAATGTAGCATCGAATGAATAAAACGTTCAACAAGGTGTTTTAAGTTGACTTTGTTTCATTGAGATATGCTCATCTGCAATATATGTTCATTAATATAGAAACCTAATGGAACCTTATAATTTTACACAACTGATTATCACTTAGTGCTTATGAAAATAGTAAAATATACACCTTTACTTTTTATACATCTCATCGTTCCATACTTTTATTTGACTTTAAAATATATATAGATTACATGCCTTACACAATCAATTCCTAATATTTTACCATGTATAATAACATATCATATAAGCTAAATTATGTCCCAGATGCAGATGCCAGATAAAATATTGAAAATTATATATACCCAACTTACAAATAAAAGGTAAAGGTATAAAGTCTCATAATAGTTTTCGTCAACAAAATTTCAACTAGTCTAAAATATATAGTTGCTTAAAAGCTTCGGAAAATTAAAATTTAGCAATTAAATTTGATAGTGTGAGGAAAAAGGGACCATCGGTAAAAATTAACCGTTAGTTATTTTTTAAGGTTGCATTGATTTTATTTCCACCAAATGCAATGGATTATCGTCTTTCTTCATAACAAATATTTAAGTGCATTACGGAAAATCAAAGTGGCATTGTGTTTTGTGAAAAAATGAAATGAGACGCTGAAAAATAACTAACGGTTTAATTTTTCCCATGATCCATTTTCTCTCGCATTATCACATATAGCCTTGTTTTTCTTACTTTCATGCTATGATATGTCTATTTTTATTATTAAAACCAGGGCTGTCTGTAATATCATATCTAAAATTATATAGTTTTGCGCGTGTAAATTTTTAACTACAAAATATTAATTATCAATAATTTTATAAATTGTTGTTCATGTTTGGAGACTGAACTATATTTTGAAATTTTTAATCAACTTTTTCTCCTTTGTTCTCGAAAAGCCGTGTTAAAATTTGCTCTAAAAATCCATAGCTCTACACAGCTCAGTATTGACTTTAAGCCTTTAAAATTATTAATTCGGTGTCAACACTTCCACTAAACAAGATATTTTACACTTATTCTTAAAGAAATAATTTTGCATAAAAACAAATAAACTTGACCGATACTGCTCACCTCTTCATTTTTACTTAATTGCAATGCAATTCCTAAGACAATTTTGTCAATCTCTCTTCAAAAATACCACAGCTGTTCTAGTATTTCTTTTAAACTATCTTTATCTCACCATTTCCACTTTTGTCAATAAATTTCTTAGAAAAAAATATTTAGAAAAATATTTTGTCCTCACATGTTCCACCAAACTTGTTACCATATTTAATTCCGTACCTTTAAAAGCCAGAAGCACAAAAGCCGCTGATAATCAAACACAACTAACATTTCAAGTTCACTCAATAAAGTACCCAAATCTCAAACTATTTCTTCACACCGTCCTAACCTCAATACAAATTCTACAGTGTGTCATTTATACTTCAACCAAATCATCTAAAAACATACCAAACCAAATTCTCGGAGGGTTAGCTCTCATTTTAAATCTAGCATCAACTATTTATCTTTACACTACTCGAAAATCTGGAATCACCTTAATACATTATTTCAATAATCTGTTCTTATTCAAAACGAAGTACCCAAAAACTTCATTAAAAAATAAGCAAACAATATCAGCATTCGAATATCTTAGTTTGATGTTCATTCCATTAATGATTTTGACTGGAATTGTATTTCCAGCGATATTTGTCCTAGCATTTCACTTGCTCCATCCCTGTAAACCTTCTCTAGTTGGCTACTTTCTGATAAACGAGTGTTATCAAAAGATAACCCATGAAGAATTTGATTTACCACATATTTTAATAAATGGATCCCTGAAACTAATTTTGTTTTTGACAAATTTATGGCTATACTATTTTGGTTGCAATACAGTTTTATTTATTGGTGCCACTGGTGCCACCGTACACATTATTTCAATGATGATATTTTACGAAAATCTTGCCTCATTTTGGTCAAATTTTCCAGCATATGCAAATGGAGAAAAATTGTACATATTTTGTAAAATTTATAGACAATTTCAAATCTTAGGTGTGTTGGCAAATCAAATACAGGAAAAATGTTTAGCTTTTATTATGGTTGGGTCGATACTTGTAATATCGTCAGGCTTTGCTCTAATTTACAGTGTTCTGAGAAACATTGACAATGAGTCGAAATTTATGTTAGTTTCGACCTTAGCTTTTGTAGTAGTTAATGGAGCACTTGCTATTATACTTCTATTAGGGGGAATGGTACGGGTGTATTGTCGATCGGAAAAATTGCTGGGTGATGTGAAGAGGTTGGATTTAAGGTTTTCTAGATATTGGAGAATGTGGAGTGGCAGGTATTGGAAATCTTGTCAAAAAATTAAGGTTAAATTTGGGGAAGGACATTTTTTAGAGAAACTAACTATTTTAAGGTGTCTGGATTGTACGCTGAATTTAACTATACAGCTATTACTTTTGACAAGAGTTTAAAAAAACTTGTTCAAATTTTCTCGTAAGATTTGCCTCTTTTAAATTTGATATGTATTACGTTTAAAAATTTACATTAATTAAAATATTTTTTCCTAGTACATTCATAGATCTGGTAAGATATTTGTAAAAAACTACTCGATTGCCAATGTTTTTATACAAAATTGTCTGGTATTGTTGAAGTTATGCTTTTTTAAATGTTCTATTCGTTTAATCAATAAATGAGTTTGTATATTAATTAAAAATGTAATAACTAGCCAATATCAATATCCCAATGAGGATTTGATGATGAAATATATGTGTACCTAATAATATTGATTTAATACGACTTTTTTCACTTTTATATCCCAATCACATTAAAAATCATTCAATATTTTATTAACTGTTAAAGTAAATCAGTATAATATTTTTTTAAACTATTATATCATTCATTATTCAATTTTGTTTGGAAATTTTGTTTTCAAACTTATGCTAATTTTTTACTGCAAATCTTCTTTATAGTGCACATTGTTTTTAAATATTTCATATTCAACTAAATACTATAGTGAATGGTTGCATAAATCTTAATTTCCAATAACGGGAGCCAATACCATGGGCATTGGATAGCACATAAGCATATTGTAATGGGGAGTTCCTGGTTGTGGCATAGTGAATCCCAATGTTTCAAGTCTACCATCCCAATTCTGAGGTGGAACTGGGTATCCCTCTGGAGCAACTGGATGGGGAGTTCCATCGGAATCGACTGGAAC